>UCOH01011840.1:15772-27647 GCA_900474275.1 Synergus japonicus | reverse complement strand
ATTACGGTTTAATATCCAGTTTTCTCCGTGTATGCAAGAATGAATTAAAATAAAATTTGTTATGAAGATTATGTCGAAAATAATCTAAAAAAAAGAAGAAGAAAATTATAGAAGCTGAACATCTTTTATTTTTCCTTTTGAATTACCATTTTCCCAAATAAGAGACGAGAAAATGGGACCGGTCAGAGGTTATCTCGACAGGTATTGATTTGAGAGACAAATGCTTCAGAGAAAAATACTAGCTCGTAAAAAAAAATATATTTTTTATGTTTTATACATTTTTCCTGAAGAACTATTATTTTTCAGAGTCAAAATACGTAAATATGTATACAGAATTTCAAAAAAAAATTGGAGGCTCCAGAGTAAAGACATTAATTTGCAAAGTCACGAAGATAATTTAAATCTCGACCGAACACTTTATCTACGGCAAAGTTAGCGACCCACATCTATAGTTAACGAAAGAAATCTGAATTTTTAAATGACTTTCCGAGCATTTTTAATGCGCCGACTTGAGCAAAGAAGGAAAGTCTGTCGTGAATCCAAAATTGACAGGGGATTATCGGATATTGGAAAATCTTGAGAATTAAACTGATCCTGCAGATTACTGAGTTGTCAATATGGTTTATTTTTCAGAGACGGCGAAATTTCTTGATGCGTTTTCGATAGTTAATTCTTTTGTGCACGTGGCGACAATCATAAAGTAATAAGTCACTCTAATCTATCTGAATTCGACAATTCAATTGCTTAATCTTATGCCTTTTGTCTAATGTACCTAGAGAAGATAATATTCAAAAGAAATTATTAAAAAATCTCATTTATTTTATTTAGTATTCAAGTATTTACTATGAGGACGTCAATTGCTCTCTAAAATTCAATCAGTCAAATTCCACTGATTCAAGTTTAGAGAATGGGGCAAAAAATATAAATTAATTTGGTACACTTGTTTATTTGTTGTATATGTACAATTGTACATACAACATTATCGTTTATTGAAACGAGAAACGGATCGTGTCGAGTATATATATATATACGATCTGGCCATTTTTCTCGTTTCGTTGAAAAATTACATCTGCACTAGGAGAAAAAGGGGTGACGATGCTGTTTCGAATTGGATTCAGTGCGATGGACCGTTGCCTGAGCTACGCTACTACAACGAGCTTACCTTTGAGAATTATCGGATTAATGGCCTTATTGTTGATGTGCTCATGCGTTAGATGATAATCCTTCGCTGAAACCTTTTTGATATTGATCGAAGAGAAATTTACGAGAGGCGCTTTCATGATGAAATACAGAAACTGGGATGGACAATGACGTTTATCTTTATGTCCGTGTTCTTAGCTGAAAGGAGATTTCAATTTTATTAAATTCTATTCTACGTTAGAAAACGTATCGTACTCGTAGAATATTCTAATTGTTTAAGAAAATTATTAACTGGCAAATTAAAATAAAAGTACTTACCTCGTACAATGTATTTTCTTGTAATCTCATAATTTTTTAGTGTAAGTCATTTGTCTACCAGCTTCTGAGTACACTCACGAACATTATTTATCTGGGACTAAAATGGTACAATAGTGAGCGTAATTACCAAGTCAAAGCAGCCGCTAAACGCCGGTGGAGCGCAATATATTAATTAGCAGAAACTCTTCATGTTTCCTAAAATACCCACGAGCAAAGTCATTTATTATTCCAAATATCTGCTTTATTAATTATATGAAAATATGATTATAATGTCGAAATATGCCAATGCTGCACAGTAAAAAACATGTTAAATAATTGTTTACTATTTTTCAAAATACTTGAACCTTTTATTGCAAGCATAATGAATGATTTAATATCAAATTTTGGTGTTGAAACCATGTCTGGCGTGAAACTTCTGATGAGGGTCAGCACTCAATTTCTCATGGGAATTTACTATAACATAGACTGACAACAATGAAACAAAAGAATGTTCAACAAATGAACTTACAAGAAAAAAAAAAAGAAAATAAGAGATCGCAAAATGAAAGGTATTATATGAGTCCTCTCCTATTTCACTCCCTGAAGTAATTCTTTTTTTTTCTGATTGTACAAAAAATATGAGAAGAAAAATTTAATATTGAAAGGATAATTTGTTTGAACCAATGTAAAAGGTGAAAATGTAAAAAAGGAACAGCTTTTCTAGAAACTTGATAAAATGTTTTCATTGTTTCTGAACAGTTCCTCTCTTATTTTAAACATGCATTCAGTCGTGTTTATATTGCCGCGGTATGCAAATTAAACGGAATTCAATGTCTCAAAACTAAGCGTTGTAAAACTGAAACCTTTTGTCAACTACTGCGGCCTAGGTCGAAGCGTAGACCATGTGAGCAATGTTGCTGTCTCGAACCATAAATACAAACATGAATAAATGCATCAAACTAACCCCGATTGCCCGCTTCTTAGATGCCTGGAGGGACCCGGGTCCTGGTCCTGGACTTCTCCAGTGCGGTTCAGACTCCACATTAAAATTCAAATATAATCTCAGCTAAAGCAGACTGCCCACAGCGGCTACTAGATTATTCTCGTGATGGAGAACTCACATCCCTCTAGTTGCATAGTGTATAGTAGTAACCTAGTGTCGACAAAAGATTCAGAATAATTTTGAAGAATTCATTGAAACAGTTCACGATCTGGAATAGAATAATGTATAAGAACCAACCGTATTTAGTAATAACGTTTTCCAAGTAAAAAATGTTGCATTTGAAATCCAATCCTTTCTTAAAAAAGTGGTGTCACGAAATGTCTCGAAAATCTTGTATACATTTTGCAAACCTGATCGGTTTTTGAATGAATTGAAGTTGAAAGAAGAAAAACAAATAAATGGTGCAAAAAATGTCAGGAAAACCTTCGAAATACGTTGAAATTTCTTTAAACTTCCAAAAATCTCTTGAAATCCCCGTGTAGATATTTTACTGTGGCCCTGAGCGGGCCCAAGTCGGGGGATGTCAAACCGGGGTGAAACGCCAAATCTGGCCTGGCCCAAACGTGGACACCCAGTTTTGACTGGAAGCCCGGCCTGGGTCCGGCCGGATTCCGCGTTTCATCACCGGTCTGGACTAGACTTGAGAATTTCTACACGGGTCCCTTAAAAATTCACGAAAGAGATTAAAATCATAAATTTCTTGAAATCCAAGTTGAAACTCATATAAAAATCTTCAGAACTTAAAGCACATGAAATCTTTAAGTATTTTAAGTGATTTTAATGTTCGTCATGGAGTTTTAAAGGCTTTCACGAGATTTTTTATTGTTTTTGCTTCCTCATGAGGGAAGCTTTTTTTTTTTATTTTGTGGACTTTTGAAAAGTTTTGAAAAATTTTAAAAGATTTTGATATATTTTAAGGGATTTTAAAGTTTTTCTTTACATTATAGAGGATTTTAAAAGTCTTGTAAGAATTTTCAGTAAGTTTTAGAGATTTTAAGAGGTTTCTATGAATTTAAAGGGATTACAAGAGATATGTATAATATTTAAAAGATTTAGTGGAATTTTATAAAATTTTAAGGAAGTTTTAAGTATTTTAAAGGATTTTAAGAGGTTTTTAGAAATTTTAAGTGATTACAAGAGATTTGAATAATATTTAAAAGATTTAGTGAAATTTTAAAGAATTTTAAAAAGCTTTTCATGGAATTTTAAAGGATTTTAAGAGGATCTGTTAAAATATCCTTAAATTCCTCGAAATTCCAGAACCTCATTTAAAATTCCTAAAAACTCCTTAAAATTCATACAAACTTTTTGAAATCCCTTAAAATTTCATGAAAAATTAGAAAAATTTTAGAAATCGCTTAAATTCGTTGAACTCTTTTAAAATTCTTCGAAATCTCTTAAAATTCCTCAAAATTTTAAAACATTTGGAATTCCTTAAAATTTAAAGGGATTACATGAGATATGTATAATATTTAAAAGATTGAGTGTTATTTTAAAGTTGCTTGCTGAATTTTAAAGGATTTCATGATTTTTAAAAGATTTTCTGGAATTTTATAAAATTTTAAGGAAGTTTTAAGTATTTTAAAGGATTTTGAGAGATTTTTAGAAATTTTAAGTGATTACAAGAGATTTGAATAATATTTAAAAGATTTAGTGGAATTTTAAAAGGACTTCATGAAATTTAAAGAGACATTTAAGGAAGTTTAGGCATTTCAAAGAATTTAAAAGAATTTTAAAGTTCTAAGAAGTTAAATAAATAATCGTGCGCGTAGAGCGCGTGTTGGTCTGCTAGTTCTGATAAAAGAAGATATTAAAAAAGAATAATTTCCAAACTGTCTAACTTTAAATGAGTTTCTTTCAATTAGTATTACGCTTTCTATCTAAAACTAAGAGCTCGACTAAGAGTAAGTTTCAAATTCTTTAAACCAATATTTTTCAAGTAGCCCCAATTTGTAGAAAGTTCTAAGTGAAAACTAAAAAATTTACTCTTAGTTGAGTCGCAGATAGGGTTCTGATGAAAGTATGTAGGAGCAGCATCATGGATGGCCTCTTGAAAGTAGAAACTTGAACAAACCGAGGGGTCTCGACGGCAAAGACTGATCCAAAAGTTTTGGCGGCAAGTCGATGGAATGAGACCAAACTTCTACCACGACCTCCAGCTCCAGGTCGTCCTCGTTTCGATAATTAAGTTGAAAAAATGTGGCCCGTACCCTCTCGACTTGCGTGAAATCGTCTCGTCTCATCCCCTGCCACAACTAAGCAGCTACCTGCTCACAGTCATTACCCTTACGTTTCCCATTAAGTCCAAAAAGTTTGTTCGCTGCTTTAAACTTAAATTTTACTCCTTTGACCCGAACGCCAGCATCAGTGAACCCACTTACCTCCCAATGCGACTTTTAGCTTGACTTCGAAGGCATGAAACGTCTTAGTATGTAACACTCCTTTAGAGGACTCCCCTTGCTGAGAAACTCGTTCACATAAATTCAATGCTTCTGGTTTCAGAAGTAGACTATTCTTCCCAACGTTATAGATATATAACTATGTATTTAAGTGGGCCTTTGCTGAAGTTGTCCATTATTTTCTTCTAGCTGAAATTGTGTTAAAAAAACATTAATATTGAATTAGAAGTTTGGTGGAAGATAATTCTCACAAGAGTATTTGTAAGAAATTCATAAAAAAAGTAAAATGATACTTTTCTATTACTTTCGTTCTGATTTGAGCTTATAAAAAGTTTCAAGAAAAGTTGGACTTTAGTACTATGTCTTTCTTTACTTTGTCTCATACCTAATGGGACTTTTTTTTTATTCGAGAAGTTTTCATAATATTTTAGAGGATATACAATAGGAGCTCTGTTAGAGTGTTAAACGAGACTATTATTTTCCAGAAAATCTGGAGATTTTTCCCTCCCTTAAAATTAAAGAAAAAAAGGAAAAGAAATGCACCTGCTAAAAGGAGCACGTGCTTCTGGAGAAAAAAATGGAGGAACTACGGTCAGACGGAGTCTGAGTAATCTACGCCGGGATTTATGGTGACCCTTCTAGGCGAGAGATGCGTTACGTGATCGGGGTTTTCAATGGTCAAGCAGTAATAGCCGACCGCACCAAGGAAAATACCGTG
Source organism: Synergus japonicus (assembly GCA_900474275.1). NCBI lineage: Eukaryota > Metazoa > Arthropoda > Insecta > Hymenoptera > Cynipidae > Synergus > Synergus japonicus. The sequence continues at coordinate 22,090 of UCOH01011840.1, read as the reverse complement.
GCCTGGGGCGTTCTTTGTAGGTAGGTACTGCACGTACTTTTCGCCACCTTAAATCTCTTGATTTCCAATTTTTACCGAATACCAACGATTTCAGAATTTGATGGAACCATCCATCATTTTTAACATGAAACTCACGTAAAATAACACGTAGCACGTTTTTTGGAATCAACACAAATATGAACTCATCATTCAATTAGTCTCTGTACCTAAACCTATGGAACTGGAACCTTGGGAACTGTACCGGAATTTGTACTGGAACCTGAGTTTTTAGGGCTCTAATAATTTGACAAATATGCTAATTGCATAATAAACATAATCTAGCATAAGGTTACTCAGCAAGAGTCCATCCTTTCGTATTCCACAGGGGGCTAAGAGCAGACAAGTTAAATTACAAAGTTAACTGATTCTGTGTCGACGTTGCATGCTACCCACAGCGTTGATATCTAATTATCGCCAAGATCGTGGAAGTAGTTGAACTTTGAGGTTCTCTGTAAGAGGAAGACATTCTGCAGAAACTTCGACAATGCAAAATGGGGTGAAGTAAAATTTGATGTAAAGGAAGGAGGAAAGACTGCTGATAGCAAGAGCTTCTATCACCTTTTTTTGCCTTCAGAGTACCAAGGCAGCTTCCTTAATTTGTAAATTACTACCGCATTTGAGGCAATAACTTACAAGAAATGTGTAAGGAATGGAATAAATTTTAATAAACATAGAACAATTTTTAATATCGTATTTTACTAAATTTTATGTTTTTTAGCTATAGAGTATAAAGGGTGTGTTCAGAATTACTCGGAGATGTTATCTCAAAAATATTTGCCGAGAAGTGCTATTTTAGCCTCTCTCCTATTGTTTATTATATCCCCGATGCATTGTCTCGTGAAAAAATTCGCTACCTTGTATCAGAATACCAACTCTTTTCCCATTGTTCCATAAGCAATTATTCAACATGACTAGCAGTAACAAATGCGCCTGCTAGCTATTTTTTTGTGCCTAGAAGGTCTTGTTTAATGAAACTGTAACATTTGTTAAAATAGCAGATATTACAAGTTGGTTGACAAGAAGAGAATTAGACAACGGTTATACCACGCTGAAAGCATCAGTATTCGTTAAATCACTGAAGTTAAGCTGTGTTGAACACTGTTAGTACTTGGACAGGTGACCGTTGGGGAATACCATGTGCTGTTGTCATTTTTACGTTGCTTGATCTTGGCCGAATGTGCAAAACTCTATAAGCAGGCACAAAAGCCAGTTTACCATACCTACGACCTTCAAACACTGAAAATAGAATTTGGAAATTGTCCGTACGATTAGCGCTGGCTATGAACTACGATATCTCGGTGAAAAAAAGATAGAATATTTTTTTTAAAACCTCGAATTCAACTGTTTGCATGTTGTAGGAAAATTATTGCAAAAATTTAAAAATTATACGACATAGAGCCGAAAACTTTATCTTTAATTTAAGCCAAAGAAACTTAAAAAATCTTCATTGGTTCTCGAGATACGATTAAAAATGTTCCATCGTATTTGAAGGAGGCGAGCAGCAGATCAGCCGAGAGCCGTAATCGTCGATTAAAACTTAACTCAAATACGATTAAACATTTTTAATCGTATCTCGAGAAGCAATGAAGATTTTTTAAGTTTCTTTGGCTTAAATTAAAGATAAAGTTTTAGGCTCTATGTCGTATAATTTTCAAATTTTTGCAATAATTTTCCTACGTCATGCATATACCAAAAGTTTTGAACGTTCAAATGAACGAAATATTTTCAGAATTTTTCAGTCATCGTCATGCAAAAAGTTGAAGTCGAGGTACAAAATGTGAGAAAATCTTGAATTTTTTTAAAAAAACTTTCCACGTGTTGTATGCTTTTCAGAAGGTCAAAGAAAATCTGGTTGGCACCACTAGACATGGAATTTTATACACTTTTCAACTGTTTTTTAAAAAATATTCTATTTCTTTTTTTTCACCGAGTTATCGTAATTCAAAGCCAGCAGTGATTTTTAATAGTGTTTGCGCGATTTCTTACGGACAATTTCCGGTAGTGTATATCGAAAATAAGTGTCACCTAATTACCCCTAATTTTTGGAACGTAGAAATTTATTTGTACTTGCTTCAAAATCCCACGTAAATGCAGTCGCTTTTTTATAGCCGCGGGTTAAGAAATCGTTGAGAAATGCGCGGCTTTTCATGTTCGTATGTGAAGAGTCTCAAAAACCACTCGGCTTTCCTAGGATTCGCTCTCCTTTTGTAGTGGCCACGGCCTCCTTTATTATGCAAATCTATGCGAGCAGTACAGTGCAGCACGGAGGACATATAAGGGTTTTAATATTAACCGTCCGCACGACCAACCAGAGGGTTGCTCGGCGTGAACTATCCTGGGACTAGGGAGGGAATAGGATGGAGTAAAGAGAGGAAGTAGGATGCTTGGAACGAGCAGAGTTAGTGCGAGAACGCGTTGGCATTCTACCCTCTACATCCCATCTTCTTACTCGCCAAGCCCGAACATGACGAGACTTTTCTAGCAGGCGGAAAGGTGATATATGTACAGGATTCGTACTCAACATTTTCGACCACATTCTTCAATCTATTTTCTTCTTCACCGATGAAATTTTGGTTCAATTTTCGATTAAATCCGACAATTTTTCACTAATTTCAGATTCAGAGGCGGCAAAACTATCTCGCAATTAAAGAACTTTACATACTCTCAACAGCTTTTATCTCAAGTTTTAGAGAATGAGCTGTCTCGCATCTCTCGAACAATCAGATTCTCGATGTGAATTAAATCCTGAGACTTATAGGTATTGCTGAAAGCAGAAGTTCCGGTTTTGAATTAGTCTTTGTAATTCGTAATTCTAAGCTGAGTTTCCTAAGATTTAAAAGTTTTTGCTTCAAGTTAAAAACTGAAGACGTCTAAGAATTACAAGAAGAGTATCCATTTCAGGAACAAACTGCAAATTATCATGGTCGAAGTTTCGGGCAGGAGAAGCAAAGTTTTTAAGTTTGTTTGCTAATATTTCTTGTTAGAAAAAAAGCCTTTTTTCTTTTGTGAAGTTAAAAGTTTAGAGTCCGCGAATCTGAATTTGAATCCAAATAAATTGACCAACAAGAAATACATGTCCTTTTTAAAAAAAAAAAAAAAAAACAAAAACAAAAGAACTAAATAAAATTCCCTCCGTCCTCGAAACATTGCTTCATCAATCGCAATTTACTGAATTAAAAAAAAAGTATCGTTTTGCTGAAATGTTTCTTCTGAAATGCAATCCGACTGACGCGCCAATTAACAGCTGCGCATATTTCATTTATAGCCAGCGGAACTTTTTGTTCAGGACTTTAATTGAATCCGACTACAAAATCTAGATGTAAAACCGTTTTTCTTGAACCGAACAGGTTCAATTGTTGCGATCGGCGCGGAAAAGAACTCATAAATAGTCGGTTAATCTCCGATATACAAGTTGATTCATTGGGCGAGTGAAAAGTCAGTTTATGGGAGGATGGGGGGATGAACTAGGCACCAAACAGCAAACAGCAACCGCATGACAAGCGAACAACGAGAGAAACATATTTCTCTATCCCTTATCTCTCTCCAATACCATTCCGTAAAACTTTGTTAGTAAATTCAACGGTAGAGTCCTCCTCCATGAAAGGAGTGGGAGATTGTCTACGTTCGTGTTTTTCATCTGTGCATGTGAAAATACGCACGCGCCACTGAACCAAAGTCACAAATCACACTCCATTTCCATGCTAATATTTGATGGAATTGGCAGCCAGCCATTCCAGACTTTCTGCTTTCCATGTACGGATATTGCATCTTGCAATACTGGCCATCAGCACTCGGTTAGGTCCAAAGACGAGTTCTACCCTTTCCTAAGATTAAGTTCAGCTTTCACTTGCCTATCGCAAGTTCCACAGGTAACGAGTGACTGCTGGTTCCGGTCTTTCTTCTCTCTTGAAAGGTAGGTACTCCCAAAGGTGGTTTCCGTTCGTTTCCTTTTCAGACTCCACGACCTCATTCCAACTTTGGGGACGACATTATCCCAGGGTATAGGAGACGCGAAAGTGGAAACTTCATCCGATCAGTTGCATCTGAAGAAATTTCTTTGACGCTTCGCAAAGTAAATTGTGTGAGAAATGTCAGTTGTATTGACAGAAAGACGAGATATTTTCATCAAGTTCAATGGGGATTATTCGATCTAGACAAAGAAATAGAAAAAGACAAAAGTTTTGAACAAATGTATAAGGGAAAGGGAAATAAATGATAATGTCGTGAAAAGCCCATTATATGTTGTTTACGTAAGCAGGATTGAAATTATGATACATGGTACCATTAGTCGAAAACACTTCGATGTTATGTGCAGCAGTATAGATTTTCATGAAATGATATCTATATACCGTCATTTATTCTACAGTTCAATTTTCTTGAATTCAAGCGTAAAAACTTTGGCGATATCATTGAGCTTAAGGGAAATATGCTTGTCCTCGCAAAATACTGATCGGATACACCGGCTTAACTCGCGTTCCTCATCCCCCTCTTTTAGCAGTAGAAACTCGTAGAAACTTTTTTCGTCGTTCTGGCAGCGGTCGTAAACCGAAAGCATGCAGTCAATTCTCGATGCAAGAGCGACCGAATCGGAAGGTTTTATCACTTAGATTCCGATTTTCCGAAGAGATGGTCTGTCTTTCCGCAGAGGCTAGTTTCATGCGTATGCGGTTTCGAGCATAACGGACCGTTCGCGGATTCTTGCCAAGGCAATTTGGCTTCCTAGATGAAAAATAAGTTTAGGCGAAAGATCTTCACTTTATTTTCCTCAAACATCATTTTTCTCATGTAGTGAATATTATCCTATTACAGGGTGGCCACAAGATTCAATTATTCAATTATTCAATTTCCCTGACTTTTCCCTGACTCTCAGACAAATTTCCGTGACAAAAAAGTATTAAAAATGCGTACAAATTTTCAATAATAATACTATTGAAATTTCTCCAAAATCACTTAAAATTTGTAAAAATCTCTCCAATAATAACATTGGAAATCTCTTAAAATTCATTGAAATTCATAAAAACATCTTAAAATTCCACGAAATCACTTCAAATTAAAATACATTAAAATTTGTAAATAAAAATTCTTGGAAACAATAAACTCACAAAATCCTTTAAAAATCAAAAATTATTTTTTGAAATTTCTTTTAATTCCACAAGGAATATTTAAATTTCTTAGAAACATTTTAAAAAAGTCAAAATTTCTTTAAATTTTTACGAATTGCACGAAAAACTTTAAATTCTCTAAAAATACGTAAAGATCTCTTAAAATTCTTGAAAACCTCTTGACATTCCATAAAATTTTACAAAATCTTTTATAAATCATAAAAATCTGGTGAGGTTCTTTAAAATTTCAATCATATCCCTTAAAATCACCTTAAAAAAATCAAAATTTCTTAAAATTCTTAAAAGCCTTTTAAAATTCTTTAAAATTCCTTGAGAATATTTATAATGCCTTTAAATTTCTGAAAACTCTTCCCAGTTCCTTAAAATCCTTTATAATTCCATGAAAAACTTTTAAATCCTTTGAAATACGTAAAAATTAAAAAAATTTGTTTACAAACTCTCAAATAACAACCTTGGAAATCTCTTAAAATTCATTGAAATTCATAAAAACATATTAAAATTCCACGAAATCACTTCAAATTAAAATACATTAAAATTTGTAAATAAAAATTCTTGGAAACAATAAACTCACAAAATCCTTTAAAAATCAAAAATAATTTTTGAAATTTCTTTTAATTCCACAAGGAATATTTAAATTTCTTACAAACATTAAAAAAATTTCTTTAAATTTTTACGAATTGCACGAAAAACTTTAAAATCTCTAAAAATACGTAAAGATCTCTTAAAATATTTGAAAACCTCATGACATTCCATAAAATTTTACAAAATCTTTCATAAATCAGAAAAATCTGGTGAGGTTCTTTAAAATTGCAATCATATCCCTTAAAATCACTTTAAAAAAATCAAAATTTCTTAAAATTCTTAAAAGCCTTTTAAAATCCTTTAAAATTCCTTCAGAATATTTATAATCCCTTTAAATTTCTGAAAACTCTTCCAAGTTTCTTAAAATCCTTTATAATTCCATGAAAAACTTTTAAATCCTTTGAAATACGTAAAAATCTCTTAAAATTTTGTAAAATTCCACAAAATCTTTTAAATATTACACTGAGGAAAACGTCTGGTACGGACAACAAAACTTTTTGTTGCTATAGAAACAACAAAAATTGTTTGGTTGTGCCAATAAAATCTTGGTTCTTTCAACAAAACTTTTATTGAA
>UCOH01011840.1:0-15752 GCA_900474275.1 Synergus japonicus | reverse complement strand
TCTGAAAACTCTTCCAAGTTTCTTAAAATCCTTTATAATTCCATGAAAAACTTTTAAATCCTTTGAAATACGTAAAAATCTCTTAAAATTTTGTAAAATTCCACAAAATCTTTTAAATATTACACTGAGGAAAACGTCTGGTACGGACAACAAAACTTTTTGTTGCTATAGAAACAACAAAAATTGTTTGGTTGTGCCAATAAAATCTTGGTTCTTTCAACAAAACTTTTATTGAACCAACCGAAGTTTTGTTAATTCAACCAAATCTCAGTCAGTCTCAGTTTTGATTGAATTAACAAAACTTTGGTTGGTTCAACAAAAGTTTTGTTGAAAGAACCAAGATTTGGTTGGCACAACCAAACAATTTTTGTTGTCCGTACCAGACATTTTTCTCAGTGTAAACCTTTTAAAATTATTGAAAATCTCTTGGAATCATTAGAAACCCAAAGAATTTCAAAGAATGCCTGGAAATTCTTTATAACCCTTTGAAATCCTTGGAAAGTTTCTAAAATCTGTTAAATAAAATATAAAATTTATATATGCAATACGACAAAAATAACACAGCATAAATATCAATTTGTATTTTCCCTGACAACTACTCGCATTTCCTTGACATTTCCCTGAATTCCCTGACTTCCCTGACATGTAGCCACCCTGTATTAGCTAAGAATTCGGTTCAAGAATCACCTTTGTATTGAAATATTTAAGCCGCGATGTGGTTTAATGTCAGTACAGATTGTTCAGTAATCTCCACAATATCAAATATATTGTTTGTACAGACTGTACCTACATTTGCATTTCCACTGCATGCAGTCTACTATGCATAATTTCCTCCAAATGTGTACATTTGCGCGCAAAGGTATTCTGCATGAACCTATAAACACGTGATAAATGGAATCATACTACGTACTTCATTCAAAAAGAGCGATGAATTTAAGTTAAAGTTTCTACAGTTTCAATATGTCATTTATCTCATTTAGAATACTAAATAATGCTTCATATATGAAGCATCAAGTTGATACAGATCTGATCAGAATAATTATATAAAATTCTAAATTATTAGTTGGAGACACTTTCGAGACAGAGATTGAAAAATGAAATTTTATATAAGAGAGAAATACCTGCCAGCTGTTACACTTCAATTAAGGAAACGATGCTCTATAGGAAAAAAAAAAAAAAAGAGGAACGTTAAAACGAAGTTCGGCCGAGTTGAAATAAGAAGCGGATTCGAAATGGATTGTAAAAGCACAGGACAGTTTAATTAGCCTGGACCTTAATGCTTCAGTGTTACAATCAATCGGAATTCAGTGAAGCGTTGAATGGAACTTTTTTTTTAGATATATTTCAAGGGTCTCCTGAGGAGTTCTCTTGAAATAATCCAGGGTTTACTTCTGTGGCTTTCCTGAAATCCAACATAGTTGAATGCCTTCCATTGTTTGAAGTAATAATGGGAAAAATGATGGCAATAATTTAACTCGCAAATTGCAAAGTTACTTTTTCAACTTTAAGATAGTATTTCACGTAGAAAATTAATATTCTTTTACAATATTATAAAGAAAATATAGTTTAAAGGATTCTTTTTTGGCTGTACAACAAATATGCTGTTTAAGTTTTGTATTTACAAGAAAATATCGGTCAGAACACATATATTGTGATGTTTTAACGAAGAATCTTCACTGAAGCGATTCCCACATTACTTTGTCACGTTCGTTCTTTAGCGAACTCAATCCTTTTGAAGTCTAACGTGCTAAAACTCCTCGAGGTACTTCTGAACAAGTATAATACATATCCTTGTATACAGTGTCTAGGGCTTTAATTAAAAAATTGCACACTTCAACTCGAGCTCCTTCTCGACTTGCAACAGATTAAAACGCTTAGAAAACGCGAGTCAAGAAGAAAAGAGTTAATGAAGAATCTCCACAGAAGAGTTCAGAACTAATTTCTCCTTTTTGCCATGTGTGGAACCTTTTCGAAACTTGTTGCAGCTTTGCAACATGTCTGGAATATTATTTCACACCCCATCCTCTAATTGGAAAGCAGATATGGAAATAGATATTAAATTCATATTACGTGCCGAGACAAGAAAAGCAACCTTATTGATTATATTACCATCATCCTTTAGTAAACTCGTTCAATTGCCTGCGGGAGTATATTAACCATTTCTGCTTGAATTCATTTACTTGTGCGAGACAAGAGATGTTGTAGTAATAACATATTGCCTCATTGCACATTGAAACAATGATAACCAATCTCAATTCTCATAGTCACTGGTCCGCGTAACTATATTAGTTTCAATGGTTATGCAGTTGTTCTACAGCAATATAAATTATTACACAATTTGGGCAAATCTGATACAAAGTAATTAATCAATTTTGGAATTTAGGTGGAAATCTATGTATAAGGATTTAAATGTAAGCCAAACATGGTGAGATGATCTATTATAAGAATTATTTCTGAATATAATGATTTATCAGAGTGGAAATTATATAGAAATAGTGACTGAAAATTATCCAGATGCCGTTTTGGGGACGTGAACAAATGAGTGGCATTCAGCTCACGGCTTCACTTCGCGGTGAGAATAGTCGAAAGTAAAATGGACGGAAAGAGACCAATGCTAAAAAGAAAGGAAGACTAACCGTTACAATGTGAGCCTGGAAAGAAAGATGAATGAAAGAACTGTAACAAGAAACGATGGAAGAAACAAAACCTGAGCTTCGAGTTCCGTTCCGCAAAAATTTGGGATTCTTCTCTCTTGATAGCTTTGATCAATCTTTCTTCGGATAAAAAAAAGGAGCATTAGTTGATGAATACTCATAAAAAATTCATCGACTTTTTGTCTCACAGTTAAACTCCCTCAAACTTTGTAATCACCCCAAAGTTCTGGAATTTAATCAGCTTAAATTCAAGAATTCGAGAAATACCAATACAACATCTTTGTTCGTTTTCAGCATTAGCATTTCATATTAGAAATAAATAATTACAAGAAGGAACGCGCGCGGAGCGCGCCCATTTACGTTCTTTTTCAATATTTTATAATTTATTATATTTTATTTCTCTAATCTCTTAAAATCTACGTTAAACTTCGTGAAAATCTCTTAAAATTTACAGAAACTTCTTGAGATTCTTGTCAATTCAATGATAGCAATTAATCAAATCCCTTTTTATTATCCTTTAAAATCCATTAAAAGTATTAGAAATATCTTCAAATTCCATGAAAGCCTTTCAATTTCTCTCAAAATCATTAAAATATCAGAAAAATCTCTCGAAATCACTTAAAATTATTAGAAATCTCCAAAAATTCCTTAAAACCTCATAAAACTCTTACAAAGCTATTAAAATCCCTTAAAATTTCACCAATATCCTAAAATCCCATAAAATTCTCCAAAATCGTTTTAATATCCTAAAAATCTCATGAGGTTCGTAAAAATCACTTAAAAATCGTTAAAAATGCACATAAAAACCTTAAAAATCTTTAATCTCTTGAAATCTATATTAAAATAAGTGAAAATCTCTAAAAATTTCTAAAAACCTTCAGAAATTTCTCAACTCTTAAAATCTCTTCAAATCATTAGATATTTTATCAAATTCCATGAAATCCATTAAAATTCTCAAAAAAATATTTAAATATCAGTAAAATCTCTCGAAATCACTTTAAATTATTAGAAATTTCATAAAATTCCTTAAAATTTCAGGATAATATTTCAAATTTCAGGAAATATTCTAAAATCCCATACAATTATACAAAATCGTTTTAATATCCTAAAAATCTCTTGAAATTCACGTTAAAGTTAGTGAAAATCTCTAAAAATTTCTAGCAACTTCTGGAAATTTTTCAACTCTTAAAATCTCTATAAAATCATTAGATATTTCATAAAATTCCATGAAATCCGTTAAAATTCTCACAAAATTATTTAAATATCAGTAAAATCTCTCGAAATCACTTTAAATTATTAGAAATCTAAGAAAATTTCTTAAAATATCAGGATAATATTTCAAATTCCTTAAACCATCATAAAATTCTTACAAAGCCACTAAAATCCCTTAAAATTTCAGGAAATATTCTAAAATCCTATACAATTCTACAAAATCGTTTTAATATCCTAAAAATCTCTTGAAATTCACGTTAAAGTTAGTGAAAATCTCTAAAAATTTCTAGCAACCTCTGGAAATTTCTCAACTCTTAAAATCTCTATAAAATAATTAGATATTTCATAAAATTCCATGAAATCCTTAAATATATTACAAAATCTTTTATAAATTCGAAATATTTTTTGAAAACCCTTAAAATTTAACGAAAATCTTCGTAATCTTTGTAAATTTTACAAATCTTTTAAAAATCATAAAAAGCTTTTGAAATTCCTCAATAAAATTCCTTGTAAAATTTGTAATTACTTATTTAAATCCCACAAAGTACATATTTTAAAAGTCATAAAAGTACCTTGAAGTCCGATTGAAATCTGATTAAAGTCGTAAAAAATTCTAAAAATTCCCAGAAACTTGTTAAAATTTTACGATATAACGTTTAAAATCCCATTATCTCCCATGAAATCTTTAAAAATTCCATAATATTCACTTAAAATTCCTAGATTTTTAATGTATTTTGAGTTTAGACTCCTGACAAAATGATTATTAACGAAAGCAAATTCAAAACTTCAAACTCAATTCACATAGAATTTACGATTCGGCAAGTATCGATTGTTGAAAATCACTATCGATACTTACACGACGAATCTTTTTTAAGACTAAGAAATCTAAAAACAAGATTTCTTAGTCTTAAAAAAAGACTAAAAACTGACATAAGACTGAAATTCAGCCTAATATAAACTGATTTTAGCTGTAAACACTTTCAGTTCTTGTTTTTTCTGTGTAGGCGTTACGATATTTCGACTTCGACTCAATCATCTTTTTAGAATAGAAAATCCTCCAATTTCATTTTCATCGTTTAAATATTGTTGAGAATTAAGAGGAATAGAAGACAGGCGATACATAAACATATTATCATCCATATGTATATACATGTCATGAACTTGTAAGCAATAATAGATTAATTGGGTTGCATTAGGTGCGTTAATTCTGAATTGATCATCTGTTTCACCCCATGAATACATTATAAGATCGGGTTCGTTCAATTATCAGTAGCTTTGGCATAGCTTGTACTGCGAATTTGAATATATAGACACCTAGTGATATATACAGTGATAATATATAGTGATAAACATCAAGCTTGGAATTACAATCGCTCTTCTTGTGAGCCTTTGCCTTAAAATCTCTAATAAACACTAATACCAACTGCTCTTTAATAACGAAACGTTTATTAAAAAATAACTATTTCATTTTCTAGTCTTCAAAAAACAAACTTGCGACTTTATCCCTCGAAAAAATTCCACACCCAGAAAATATGCGGCCGCTGAGAGTGAAGTAAGACATTTATCCATATGCATGAATGGGTTTTATTTGAATATCTTGATCCTCTCAAGAGAAATCTGAGATTACTCCTAGCACATTCCACTTCCAAAGTAAATTCTTTTCGCAGAGGAATAATTTTTCAACGATCAGCAAGTATAATTCTAATATATCGTTTTATCAGTCAGACTAGAGAAATGTGAGCAGCCTCCATAAACAAATTGTGAATTTGAAAATCACTTGAGCCGCGAGGCGAACGAAAGGAAGAAAACGAAAGGAAGAAAACAAAAGAGAAAAATCGCAGCGCTTTCCACGATCTTTGTAGGTCAGTGAACAGGGAAAAGGTGAAATTGTGTAACTGATGAAAGGCAAAGGGTAAAAAGTGCGAAACCACCCGGTATGTAAGAGCCATGCGGGAGAAGATGAGAACAGGAGGAGCCGTTACTCAAATGGAATACCAATTCGCTACTGGAGTTGCAGCGGTTGCCGACAAAAGACATTCTTTTCGTCCACGATTGAATATGCGATTCCCTTTTCCCTTTCTTCGTCCCTTTCTTCGTCCCCTTCTTCCTCACCGACCTAACATGGCCCTTCTTCCGCCCTCATCATCGGCATTGTCTTCCTCCTGTGCCAGCGCGATATCGCACTGTGATGCTTTTTTTCCATCGTAGAAAGAATCAAGGAAAAAGCGAAGAAGGAAATAAAAAGAAGGGAAGAAAAGCAACAAAAATTCGCGAACACTTATCGCCTGTTCGCGGATAACTTGCTTTCATGACGATAAGTCTGCGATGAAATGTACTTTTGAGTTGATTTATATTGCGGATGGAAGGCTGTTCAACGGGAATAGTATCGCATGTTGTATTTCGTCATTTTGATCTTTATATCCTGATATCGAGTATCGAAAATACTCTCTACGATTTAGCGAGACTTTATCGTTTTTCATATTTATTCATTCAACTTCACTTCCACCAGCAGGGAAAATAGATTAAATAATATTCGGATAAATAGAATGATTCATTTTTATGAATTTAGAGAAGAAGGTATTATGGAAATAAATAGCTCATTTTGCGTATTATGAGTTTATATATAATTAAAGGAAAGAAAGAAAGAAAAAGAAAAAAGAAGAAGAATTCTCAGAGCTGAGAATACCATAGCACTGCAGGTAACGTAAGTGGATGCATTCTTTCCACGAAAAGGTCATAAAACAGGACCCATCTCTTGTTCCGAATACTTTTCTTATTTTTTTGCCTCATTACCATTTTCGCTGATACGCGACATGTAGAGTGGATAGTAATGCATTAAATATTAAAAGAAATAAAATATTGTTCATGTTCTGTAAAGAATATTTTACTTTTTTAAAAGGCCATCATTTTTACAGAATACTCCGTAAGAAATGTTTCCTTTCTGAAATTAATATCTCTATAAATTTTCAAAGCAAATTGCTTTATCTCATAAAAAATATTCATTCTAAGCTGTATTACAGACTTTATAGCAAATCGTAATCAATATTTAATATTCTTGTACTTAAATACATAAATTATACCTTTTCCAATAATTTTGTACGATCTTGTATTCCGGATAGCTGATCGTTAAAAAAATGAATGACTGGAGAAACATCCTGTTAAATTTTTACCCCTTGAAAAGACCATGATGCACTTTCATTAATTTTTTTTTCTATTTCAATTATATTACACATTTTTGTGAAAAATAATTTTGTCCTACCCATTGGAAGTTGGAATACGACTACTGAGAATATGGGAATTTGAATCGGATGAGATGAGATGCCCGGAGGCTTTCAAAACTCAGAATACTGTCTGTTACCGAAACTGGAAGTAATATAGTCGCTACTTGCATTCATCTGACCACACAGTTACCTTAAACTCGTGAATTATACAGGTTCTATTTTCAGTTCCCGTTTCCTTTATATATCTAACGAGAATTCTGGGCACCTCTTCCGCGATAGGTATATGAGCGTCGTTCCAAAACTTCTTTACTTCACTTCCTTCGGTCGTAGAGAGACCCCATTGTCCAACTCCACTAGAAGAAATTGACCTATTTTCACGGGATACGAAATAAGAACACTTGAAACTAAAAGATTTGCAATTGAGAAAACTGATTATTACCTACATTCTCATCGTATGATTTCTCTATATCGAAAAAGTGAAAAGAAGAAGCTACAGACCTTTTTAAAATATATCTGTTTAGGTTTTAACCGGAATCCTTTTTAAAATTGACAATTTTAAAAGCCGATTATGCTTTTTTTTACAATGTTTAATTAATCTAGAGCATCGATAACTGAAAGATTATCTGCAGTCTCTATCTCTCGGTTGAAAAAGAGTAGCTGAAGACTAGTTCGTGCAACATCGAAGAGTTTAAGAGTTGCAGTCGATAAAAATGATCTTGATCGATCTTGATTTAAAATGCTTTAGTTTATCGAGTTTTTCCAAGTTTTTTCCGAGCTTTTTTTCTGGATTGAACGGTCAATCTAAGATAAGCGCAGAAATGATGGGTGCATGACCCCACGATAATTTCAAGTCGCACCAAACCTACAAGCGTCTGTGGTGCATTCGTCGAGAACGATCTCGATCTTTACTTTACTTCCACTTTTAGACTCTTCTTCCGACCGTTTCACCTTCTCTCGTATACTTTCCGCGTCGTTGGGACTTTTATGACACATCGTATATTCTGACTTTATGTGTTTTCACGATTATACATTATGCAGAAATGTAACAGCTACCGTCCAGAAATTTGTAAGAACTTAATGTCCCCTTATATAATCTCATTTAATTTCCAGAATTGCACTTTTATGCTAAGTAATTTGAGCAATATAACGGTATTTGACTAGATAAGAACAAGAAATTGCAACATTTATTGCAACTTTTATTGTACATACTGTACTATAAAAATAAGTTATAGGTATCAGTTATTTGTCTGTGAAATAATTGGGTTGAAGTTTCAGACGTCTAGTATGATGATTTTTTATTTTTTACATTCATTAGAATAAAAATATTTTAAAGAATGTTTCCAAAATCCATAATTTTTATTTATTTACTGACAGCAATTTACACACCGTTTTTCGGGATTTCAAGAGATTTTAATGAACTCCATGAAATTTTGAAATATTTGAAGATATTTGAAGACATTTACCGATGATTTTAGAGATTTTACAGAATTTCAAGTAATTCAAAAATATTTTAAGGGATTTCATTTGATATCTTCTAAATTAGAATAAATTCCTTGAAATTTTTCTAAATTACTTAAAATATCTTAAAATATCAATTGAAATTCCTTAAAATACCTTGATATCTCTTGAAATTCCTTAACTTCACCTAAAATCTAATGAAATCCCCTAAAATCTCTTTTGAAATCTTGTCGAATCTATAAAATTATCTGTAATATTCTCTTAATAATTCTTCAAACTCTTTTTAAAAAACCTTAAAATATCTTAAAATTCCTTGAAATTTTTCTAAATTATTTAAAATATCTCGCAATCTCTTTAAAATCCCTGAATCCTCTTGAATTCTTTTGAAATCAATTGAAATTCCTTAAAATCCCTTGACATCTCTTGAAATCCCTTGAAATTCCTTAACTTCACCTAAAATCTAATGACATCCCTTAAAATCTCTTTTGAAATCTTGTGGAATCTATAAAATTATCTGTAATATTCTCTTAATAATTCTTCAAACTCTTTTTAAAAGACCTTAAAATATCTTAAAATTCCTTGAAATTTTTCTAAATTACTTAAAATATCTCGCAATCTCTTGAAAATCCCTGAATCCTCTTGAATTCTTTTGAAATCAATTGAAATTCCTTAACTTCACCTAAAATCTAATGAAATCCCTTAAAATCTCTTTTGAAATCTTGTGGAATCTATAAAATTATCTGTAATATTCTCTTAATAATTCTTCAAACTCTTTTTAAAAGATCTTAAAATATCTTAAAATTCCTTTGTCGCTTAAAATCTCTTAAGATCCCGGGCAGTTCCGGGTAGATTTCTGCTAGTAAGTAAATAAAAGTAAAAAATGTTTTTCGGAACTCTTTTTGACATTCCTAATCTAATAAAATAATAAATATAAAAATATAAAACAAAATAAAAACTTCGTCAGACTAGACGTCCGAAACTTCAATCCAATTGTGAAATATTGAAAACTCATCAGTAACTTCTTTTCATTATTCGTTTTCAGTTAGTTTCAGTTTTTTTTTTTTTTTTTTGAAATCTAACTGATTACATTAATCAATTTTAGATAGCCTCTTCAAGTTTCTGTAGAATGTAATTTCAACACTCTTCACATTTGCTGATGTTAACCATTTATTCACATCTGCTTTATAAAGAAACTCGAAAAGATTCTTTTCTTTCAGGTAGTCTGTATTATAAATATCCTCACGTAGAAAACTTCCCCTCTTGGGCACCGAGCTTGCATCGGTTCGAAGCGCGAAGAGTTTTAGCGCAGCACACGTTTCCAATGGAGATCACAGCTGTGTGATAAAGTTCATTTCGCTTGTGCTATGCCGGCTGGCAAAGACAGTACCTACTCCACTGAGGCAGTAGAAACGATCGGTTTTGGAACGGCAAACTATCCGTGGCACAAAATCTGCAACGATTATTGGCGGCACCCACCGATAATTGAATCTCAAAGCATTTCAAGTAAAAGTAATCACCCGATGATTACTGATCTGCTATCGGAAATTCAATTAAATTCAAAACAGAAGAAAACCTTATTAATTGATTCTTTCTCTTTTAATTTCAATTAGTTGGAAATTCAATCAGTATACAATTTAATCTCTATATTTCATGATGAAATATGAAATTCTTGTACTTTTTATAATATGTAAAATAATGAATATAAATTTTTAATGTTTTAATTGAGTTTATATATGTTTTAAATGGGCGCTTTTCATACAACGTTAAAGAATGATGAATTTCCACTTTAGATTCTAAAGAAACTCATTTTCATGGTTTCTTACGCTTTCTCAGTGTACGTTGAAACATCCCCTTTATATAAAGCTGGTCGTTTTCAAATAATAGCCTCATCTGTTTTCTTTCCCCTGCCAGCACTAAAATGGAGCTCGAGAGTTAGAGATAACTTATGGTCTTTATTAAAAATTCTCATCGAATCGGAACCCTAAACTGTCGCCGTGACGAATCAAGGCTCGATTTACTATTCCGCGATAGCTTGGAAAAGTTATTGTCCCGCAATCATTGCACGCTTGAGTTTTCTAGTCCCGAATCCCCATTCGAGTTTACCAAGCCACAAAGTTTCGTTGTCGCCATGTAAAAAATAATAATGGCTATCACGGTCCGCTGGGTCAAGCCAACGAATCGTGATTTTTCCTATTTCACCTTTTGTTTGAATGAAATAAAAAGGTGGCTCGTTAACAGAACTATCATCCTGAATTTTTCGATTTAAAGCCAAATAATTATCAACTTTCATAGTAATTATGGAATATTCCGTACTCTCTAAACTTGATTCAGTGAAATTTAACTGATTTCCAGTAAAATTCCACTGATTTTCAGTGGCTCTTTTCTCACGATTTTACACTGAGAAAAATGTCTGGTTCCGAAAGTTCAAATGAACGAAATATTTTTTTTTAATTATATTTTATCCAGAAATATTGTGCCAACTAAAAATAACAATCAGGATTACAAGTTTATTTAATTCTTTATTATTTTCAATGTAAATTAATCAATATTTAAAAACTTTTTGTAGTTATAAATCCAATCAATACGAAAATCCGTTCATTTGAACGTTCAGAACTTTTCAATCATAAGTTTTGTTGTCCGTACCAAACATTTTTCTCAGTGTAATTAGTGAATAGTCTACTCGAAATCAGTGAAAAGTCACTGAAATTTTTAGTAGTTTAGTGACGATTACTGAAAATCTCAGTGACTTTTGACTGATTCTCAGTGAATTTTCACTGATTAAAATCGTGAGAAAAGAGTCACTGAAAATCAGTGGAATTTGACTGATTCAATTTTAGAGAGTAAAATTATTTGAGGAAAGTGCTGTCCAATCCCGTCCGTATGTTTATATTGACTATTTTAACGGAATATTCCATAAAAATAGAAAATTCTCCTAAAATGCATCTAAAATTGGTAAATCAAATTTTTGGGGCACAAATAAAATTCACATTCGTAAAAGCGAAACGGGTTAGAAAATATTTCCCGAAATGGACGATATACCTGATCCACAAAGGAACTTTGTTATACGGTCGATTATTCGTTGGAGAAAAAATATCCGAAAGATTTATTGCAGCGTTGGTTTCGGATTGCGAGGCGTATTTACGATCGTCGGTTTGGCAAAGCATTGAACTGTGTAGGGACGAAGCGGCCAGTATGACAGGTTTTAAATTAAATTTCCAGCAAATTATTATTAAAACATGATCTTGATATGATTATGTTTGAAGATTCGGTAAATATTATAAAGGTAACATATTTTATTACATATTCCATACGCTTTTTGAGAAAATAATTATATAATATAATCTTATAGTGTTTGCAGTGATTTTGATAGAAGATTTTCAATTCCAAAAGGGAATGAGAAGAGATAAAGAAGGAAAAAGTTGACGAAGAGAGATCTGAACTCATGCAGGATGTAAGGAACTTACACTTAAGTTCAGCTCGTGATCTCTAACAATAAGTTCGAAATTTACAGAGTTAGATAGACGCCAACGTGACTCTAACCCTTCGGATGAAGTATATATCACGTCAAACATGAATTTAAAAGTTTGCCAAATTTTACTCCTATGATTTTAAAAGAAAACTCCATTATATTTTCTTTTCCTTTTTGAGTTTAAAACGTCAGTTTGTATATATTGTAAAATATCAAAGATTTTATACATAACTCACTAAATATGAGAGAATCTTGAAATTTAGTGCGACAGGGCTGAAAGTGGAAAAAAAACTTCAGCTAACAGTTGGAGAAAGAAGAAGCAAAAATGGGAAATATACACGTTTCCTTCTTTTTATTTAATGTCGCTGGTTCGACCCTCATAATTCTTAGTTTAATTATTATTAAGTGCCCCATACTCTCTTGGCATTCTAAGTGATTGTAATTCATCCTCGCTCTTAAGTTGTGCGTCAGAATAAGACAAAGGTGACTAAAAGAATGGAAATGATCCAAATATGAATAAACCCTTTTTTTTACAAATTTCAGTCCGTATTTTATCCTATTTTCATACTCAATACTGATGCTTTTATTTGATAATCTGATGATAAAAACCACTGAAAATATTTTCGTCACATTATAATTAGACATGATGAAGCCAAAACACGAATGCCAGAGGTTTTTCTTTGAGCCACCTAATAACCAGGAACTAATTATAACCATGCGTGGCTGAAGATTATGACGGATGTAAGTCTAAAACTAGATATTAGAAAAAAACATGTGTTTACAAGTCTAATTAAAGTCAATTAAAGCTAAAAATAAATCCTCACATGATAAAATATTTAATTACATAAATAAAACCCATTATTGTGCTTGAAGTGGTAATGTGCATGCTTCTGTTATTCACTTGTTTTATTTCTTGAGTCTCACCACTTCTGGTTGTTGAAAATGTTGCCTAATTAGGTAAACGAACACAACATTGCACCTCTAAGCGAATGTGGTAAAAGTCTTTTAACATATTTCCTTGTAATTATTTCCTGGTTATTTTCTGAGTACACAACACTTGCATACATTAACAGCAGTAGATGCCATTTCATGCCTTTAATGCCATTGCTTCTCAAAATCCTTGTGACGTTATTTTTTGCTCTTTTCGTTGCACACTTTTTCTTTGGTGAACTGAGTATGTTCTGGAAGTGCAACGCTTTATGAAGTATTCGCAGACGTGCTTGGCATACAAGCAGCTCAGCTAACCACTAATTGTAGCCAGCAGAAGAGTTATTACGAGAGAAGAGGCGAAACATCCAACTCTCGACTTTTGGAATCTCGTTCCCCTTCCAATGACATCGAAACACTGCCTCCAACCACCCTTAATAATTTAACCAGCCACGTGCTTCACTTCGTTTCACTATTCCTTTCAAATATCGTTCTAGAGAGCGAATTTCAAGTGAAAAGCTTATCACAGCCTAGATGTGGTGTCCCAATTCATATTATCAGTTAAACGTTATTTGAGTGTAGCAAATTTAACAAAATTCTTTTAAAAAACGTTCATAATACACAGTTATTCAAATATTTCCCCTCTTCTCTACTAACCATTTTCCTTTAAAAAAAAACATAAATTTACCGATGATTTTAGAGATTTTACAGAATTTCAAGTAAGTCAAAAATATTTTAAGGGATTTCATTTAATATCTTCTAAATTAGACTAAATTCCTTGAAATTTTTCTAAATTACTTAAAATATCTCGCAATCTCTTGAAAATCCCTGAACCCCCTTGAATTCTTTTGAAATCACTTGAAATTCCTTAAAATACCTTGATATCTCTTGAAATTCCTTAACTTCACCTAAAATCTAATGAAATCCCCTAAAATCTCTTTTGAAATCTTGTGGAATCTATAAAATTATCTGTAATATTCTCTTAATAATTCTTCAAACTCTTTTTAAAAAACCTTAAAATATCTTAAAATTCATTGAAATTTTTCTAAATTACTTAAAATATCTCGCAATCTCTTGAAAATCCCTAAATCCTCTTGAATTCTTGTGAAATCAATTGAAATTCCTTAAAATCCCTTGACATCTCTTAAACTTTCTTAACATCACCTAAAATCTAATGAAATCCCTTAAAATCTCTTTTGAAATCTTGTGGAATATATAAAATTATCTGTAATATTCTCTTAATAATTCTTCAAACTCTTTTTAAAAGACCTTAAAATATCTTAAAATTCCTTTGTCGCTTAAAATCTCTTAAGAACCCGGGCAGTTCCGGGTAAATTTCTGCTAGTAAATAAATAAAATTAAAAAATGTTTTACGGAACTCTTTTTGACATTCCTAATCTAATAAAATAATAAATATCAAAATATAAAACAAAATAAAAACTTCGTCAGACTAGACGTCTGAAACTTCAATCCAATTGTGAAATATTGAAAACTCATCAGTAACTTCTTTTCATTATTCGTTTTCAGTTAGTTTCAGTTTTTTTTTTTTTTGAAATTCTAACTGATTACATTAATCAATTTTAGACAGCCTCTTCAAGTTTCCGTAGAATGTAATTTCAACACCCTTCACATTTGCTGATGTTAACATTATACATAATCAGTTAAACGTTATTTGAGTGTAGCAAATTTAACTAAATTCTTTTAAAAAACTTTCGTAATACACAGTTATTCAAATAATTTCCCCTGTTCTCTACTAATCATTTTCCTTAAAAAAAAAAAGGAGCACATTCTCATCAGGGTACTCGCGCTTCACACTCGATATTTCATTTAATCCTCGCGCTTCGCGCTAGGCTTTGTTTAACAATATTTTTAATGATTAAAACAAAAACTACTCATCCTGTTGAAAAATGGTTCAAGGGGAACTTGTAGATCTTTTTAAGGCCAATAATTATGTTGCTTATCATTTTCTCTGTATCTCGCGTTATTTAGCTCAAAATTTGAAATTTAGATTTTTTAAGGAAATTCAAAAAGTTATTATGCCTATCCTATAGTGTTCAAAAAGAAACATTTTTCATCTTTAGACTTTTTTTCACATCGTGCATTATTTGGCTTCTAATTCAAGTTTTATTTCCTTTTTTTGGATATTCAAAATGTTATAAGTCTTTCAATTTTCTTTTATGCAAAAAAGTTATTAAGAAAAATAGTTCGTCATTTTGAGTACTACGAACAACCGTCATTAGAATTTTTAAATTAAAAAAAAAAGAGGTTTCAAAAATTTTCAAAATGCTCCAGGTTTTTAAATTTTTAGGGACACTAAAAGAGTATACCAAAGGACAATTCAATCGGTCAATTCTTTCGAAAGTTAACGTCCTAACAAACTAAAATCTACAGACACACACATTCGTAAAAACATGTTTTTCGGGTTCAGGGGGTCCCAAAACGTGGACATTTGATGAAAACTGGGGGGGTCAGAATTTACACAAACCTAATACATTCTCTCTGATGAGAATGTAAAAAAGGCCCGAATTGAAAAAAGGCGTCCGAATTGAAAAATTTTAGCCTGAAAATTCATTCGGGCAATTCGGGCGCCATTATGAGGTTTCTATTTGTTCAAAATGACTTGATAACCTCATATTCTTTAACTCCAGACATCGCGTCAATGATCTAGACCGGTTCTAGATCGAAAAAAATTATTTTTTGTTCGAAAAATACAGTTTGAAACAAAAAAAATGCAGATTTTCGAAGTAATTTTTTTTAAATCGGGTTTTCCAAGATTCACAGGCTTGGAATCGTCTTGGAACCGATCTAGAT
>UCOH01011839.1:0-30931 GCA_900474275.1 Synergus japonicus | reverse complement strand
AACCTGGGGATATAACGTAACCGACGAACATCTTCCTCGAAGAAGGTTCACCAGGTGTGCGACTGGAAGGTGCAACTACAGCCGTACACCTGGCTAAAGTATTCATGACTAGAGGGCGCAACCATAGCCATGAATACTGAACTATCCTGGAGATGTTACCTGACCGACCGACAGCCGACAAAACCGCGAAAACCCGATTTGCACCTGCAACGTCTAATTAGACGAAAACTTAACCTCCCTCACCCCTCTCTCTCACTCCGTACCGTATACCGCCTAAAGAGAGAGAGACGGGCTCAGGAGGAGACGCTCGCCTCGTCTATCGCTTACCGTACGCATGCGCAATCATAGCTTACACCATTTAATATTTCGCAGGTTCCGACGTAACACCGTATACACTCGCTCAATCACACGCTTCTCTCTCACTAAAGGAACGCACTCTCTCTACCTACGGTACTCAATTGCGACACCCTCTCAAATACAACCGTTCATCCGCTTACATATTCATACCATAAAAATTATCGCCGTGATTTCATAAACACACTCACACACTTACACACACACACACTATAAACGAAATATACCATCACACTCACACTTAGTTCGTAATTAGAATTGTACGTTATAGGAAGAATATATATTGTATTATTTTTGTTAATTAAAATGTTAGTTGTTATTTGTTCTACCCTTAAAAATCAACCCTGGATCGACTGAAGCGTCCGGTAGGGCAGAAAGGGAGGCTTTATACCCTCCGTACAAAATAACAACCGTTACAAACTTTCTGTTGGCTTTGGACTACGTTTTACCACTATTTGCCACACTATATAGTCTGCATCAGTTTCAAAGTCGTACACTCTGAAATTAACGTTGGTTGGACAAATCGTACTTTGAAGTAATCATGCTTGGATGAAATCACACTCTACCAAAACACCGATCCGGAATACTATGCGACCAACGGTCGGAGCTGACGCGAGACTATATAATCGAGCATATCTCGAAAAGTATTTCGCCCACCACTGAAATTTTTATCAGAACTGTTGTAGACCAGTGATCACTGAACGTGGGATTTTTAGTCCTCACTATAGCACCCACTATACTATACTATACTATAGCTCATGCTATCTTTCTTTATATAGAAATAGGTTCGTGACTCTTGCTAGAGAGAGAAAGCATGAGCTTGTGGGTCGTATAGTGGGGGCCGAAAAATCCCACGTTCTGTGATCACTGCTATAGACTATGATGTAAATTTGTATTAAATTAAATCAATTTCGTGTAAACATTTTTTGAAATAATAACATTTGTTTAAAAGAATTTGAAATTTTTCTTATAAATAAATAAATAATTTTATTGCATTAAATGGTACTCGAAAGGGAGAAGCAATCATCAACTTTTTCAGTAGATATCGTTTTCTTCTACAGAATAGTTTAATAAATATTTGAAAAAAAGTTCTTTTTTCGATTTTGTGACTAAGAATTAATATCTCAACAATTTCGCATATCATATCAAAATAAAAAAAATACGTGTCAGTTTATTTTATTTGTAGAATAGAAAAAAAATATATATTTTAGACGAATCTATTCTTTAGGGGTAAATATCTCGTGGAATGACCCACAAATAATCGATGTTATAACAATTAACTTTCCTATAAAATATTAATAAATAGGAGCATTTATTATTAATATTTTCCACCCGAGAATACTCTTCTATTCCTTTTCCTGTAAATCCTGTTTATTAAATTGCAAAGTGATAGAAAATTAATGTACACTCAACAGGCACGTAATGGTGATTTATGCATCCGAAACTTACATTATTTTTCCTATCAGCCCTCCCTTCTCTCCGTACCATAAAAACCGCTGAAGTAGGTGAACTATAGCGTTAAATATTGAATTCTGCAAAATCGCCCAAATGTCTAATTCGTTCACGAATCTTTCAATTTGTACTTTATCTAACAAATCCGTAAAATCTATGATTACAGGACTAATATTCACTTTCCGCCTTCGTTCGGACAAACTCATTCAACTCGAGACATTTTCATTCAACTCTCACAGACAAGAAAATCAACCACACATATTCTTATTTCATTCTTTTGTTATTTATTTAAATTCACACTGTTAAATATGTAAATCGTAGGGAATAAATACTCATTGTTATAGTTTCCAGTAAAGCAAAGTTGTTCCATTTTCATTAATTTTTTTTAAAACCTCACCCTGGCTCGACTGAAGCATTCGATAAGATAATTATCAGTTATAAGATCTTTCAGGGAAAATCAGAACGTTACATATTAAGAAATTAAAGTATGTCAAGGGACAAGTGGGTACTCATAATAAGTGGAAATGAATTGTTCACTTATAAAATATACTTATTAATAAATTTATTACTTATTTACGCTGAAAAATTGTTTTTATTTCAGTTTGCAATGCATTTCTGGAAGCAAGACTAACCTTCCTGACAGTCTACCCTCTACCATATGGCCTGTGCCGTCACAGTGTACAGCCTGATGAAGTGGAGATGGCGCTGAAAGCCACTTCTTGTGGGGATAACCTCGGTTTATCTGCAACCTTGATGCTCCAAAACCGCTAAGAAGTTTCCACTCTATGTTAGAAACCATTTCGGAATAACCTATGTCTTATTAGCAACCTTGCTGCGCAAGAGTTGCCTTCGAGTCTCCTTTCTCTTATGCAGAGACAGACAAATCGTAGCCATCATCGCTCGAGTACGCGCTGGTACGCGAGTTACGAAATGTAACCAAAGTTCTTAATAAATTTTCATTTGTGTTTTATATAACTAACTGACGTGTTTTGATTTGCCACGATTAATTAACGGACTTGTGGTCGTATATGTGTTATGGTGAAAAGACTAACCATTTCCCACATTCTTAGCATATGAAAAAAAATAGGCGCTAAATTTAAATCTCATCATTTAAAACCTCATTAAAATTTAGCGCCATCTCTACTTCATTGACCACCCAGACAAAATTCATATAGATGGAAAACAACAACTTCAAAACTGACCGCAAATCGTATAGAAGAGATGGAAATTATGTTGTATGGAGATTATGGCACATGGACATTCGGAAATATAGACATTAGGTTGAATGAAATTTATAGAAAATAAAAATTATGACAAGTTGTAATAAAAATTAGGTTAAATTAATATTAGGAAACATAGAAATGACGTTAAATGAACAATAGGACAATTAAAAATTATATAAAATGGCAATTCGGAAACGTAAAAATTAGGTTATATGCAAATTAGGGCAATATAAAATTATAATAAAGGACAAATAGAATAAATGATAATTCGTATATTTTTTCGTATATTTTTAGAATTTACCTTTTAAACTAAACCCCCCTTGTAAACCATCTTAGCTTTATTTTATGAATAAGTCCTTTTACTTTTTCAACCCAAGAGGCCAGGGCTCCAAAGGCCGAAAATAAAGAACCGCTACAATATAAACTTGGAAGTCAAGTCTACGTTCGAAACCACCAACGAGAGACCTAACGGCGCGTGAACCAGAAAACACGGACCTATTCGGGTTTACAAGTGTTTTTCGATTTTGGGAATGATTTTTTTATATTTTCATATTCTGGATTTTTTTTTTTGCAAAATTATGCCATCCCAATTTGGCATGGTAACTTAGATGGAAAAAAGTGTATGGATGTGACAAGTATAAATTTATGGTTTGCACTACCACCATTAGGGTTTCCACAACCACAAGTATTATGTGACAACAACTACAGCTCTGCCGTAATAGTTGTTCTCACATAATAGTTGTGGTTGTGGCAACCATAATCGTGGTAGTGGAAACTATAAATTGTAGTTGTACCGTATTTTACTATTTATGTGATTGTCTCATCCATAACAGTTTTTTCCGTGTACCATAAATTATGAAAATTTCAAGAAATAAAGGTGATATTCGGGTCAGACTTGAAACCAGAAAACTGATTTCAAGTGTTAAAAAAACAGTTGATACATTTGAACAAATTTTAATTGGGTTTAATTTTATATTATATGTCAAAATCTATCCGAAATTGTAACCGGATTTTTATAACTTAAAAAGAATTTTATAACATTCATAGTGTTTCATCTTCATGATTGTATTTTAATTTTCACTCAGTATACTAGAAAACAGGAGCTCCTTTTGTAGATTGGAACCAGTTTCGTATAATTCTACATTTATTACAATTTATTTAGAATTCTTTCTTTAGGTATTGATAAATAAAGCAAACTCTTACAGATCAAATTTCCCAAAGAAATTATTTTCAATACAATTCTATTAGCAAATTAATTGTAACAAAATGTTATAATGAACACACAATCTGCTTTTGTTTAGAAATATATATATATTTTAAATTCTGAAAAATGGGCTTTAATTGGGGCGATCCTTATGATTCATGGAGAGAGTGTGACGGTCGTGGTCTCGTTTTTCGCCCGATTCTCAGTTTGCCGGCGGAAAATGAAGAGTCCCGGTGGTGGGAGACGCGAGAAACTGGAGCAGGACCGTCGCACTCTCTAGTAGAATCATGAGGATCGCCCCTTTAAAATACTTTTTTCAGAATTAAAAAAACATATTGATAAAAACATTTTAAAAAACACACATTTTGTTCATTAGGACATTTTTCTTTAACAATTTTTCCCATTTTATTGTTTTAATAAAAAAAGTCATTAGAAAATACAGACTAATAATGTTCAATTGATATTTTTAGAGTTTGATATACGCCCAGGCGCAAAAATCCCCAACGGCATTGCTCTCTCGGAATTAAATTTAAATAAAAATTAGAGTTAAGTTAAAATAGAATTAATTTAGTGAAAAGTAGAAATAATCTTCGCTAGAAAATACTCAGACAGCGCGGCGAAGACCATTTCTACTAACACGGCGAATACAGCGTGATGGGGACTCGGAGAAGCGCGGAAACCGTAAAAGCGTTCTCGACGCATCTCCCGGGGACTCAGAGAAACGCGGATACCGTGAAAGCGTTTTCCACGCATCTCCCACTAAAAGGGTTCTTCCCTCACCACACAAACCCTTTGGACCCCTAGAGTATAAAAGGGCCTGCACGACGAGAAATCGTCAGAGTGTTTGGGGGCGGAATACCGCCCTGCAAGCAAGCTGAGCTAGTGGAATACCATTAGACTCAGCACCCCGCCTAGTGGAATACCATTAGGTGCAACACCCGAGTCGGAATACCGCTCGGCAACGCTGGAAGACCGGGCTAGTGGAATACCAATTTGTCCCGGCACTCTCTCACGCCTAGTGGAATACCATTAGGCGCAACACCCGAGTCGGGATACCGCTCGGCAAAGCTGGAAGACCGGGCTAGTGGAATACCAATTAGTCCCGGCACCCCTCCTCTCTCGCCTAGTGGTACGTCGTTATTCCCCTCAACGCTCAACCTTTATACTCTTAATGGTCCTTTGGGCTACCTGTCCCCCTCCAATAAAAAACTTTCCACGCCAACTTAGTTTATGTACGTAGTTTCTTTTTAAGCGACGCAAACCTTTGGCGTTTACGTTTGTTGAGCCTACTGTCGAATAAACGATTCTCAATTAATACTAAAAATGGCGAGTCTTTACTCAAAAGATACTTCCTACCCCCCCCCCCGTATTTTCCTTTCTCACCCTCTCTGACTTCGTTCTATTCCCCTCTCCTCATAACGGTCAAATCCTGAACAAGGATTGATATCAAGTTTCTTGTCTCAATTATAATTAATAATTGTGAGTATTATAAATTAAATTGGTAAACACTAGCGACTTTTGTAGATTGAAACCAGTTTCGTATAATTCTACATTTATTGCAATTTATTTAGAGTTCCTTCTTTAGGAATTGTTAAATAAAGCAATCTCCTACAGATTAAATTTCCCAAAGGAATTATTTTTAATACAATGTATTAGCAAATTAATTGTAAAAAAATGTTCTATTGAACACAATGTGGTATAAAAAAAAATATGTATTTTAAATACATAAAAAAAAATCTTGATTAGGATATTTTTCATTAACAGTTTTGCTCATTTAATTTTTTTAATAATAGTGTCTTTACAAAATATAGACTGTAAGAAATTGTTTTATTTTACAATTACAAAATAAATTACTTTTAATACAATTTAATAAAGATTTAATTCTATAAGCTATTGTTTACTAATTTAATGAATGAAAATTATACAATTAAATAGTGTCTTTGAAGTGAAACCCCTATGAATATTAAGTGAGCATAATATTAATAAAGAAGGAAATTAGAAATTGAACCGAATTTGCTTGTTAAATTCGTGGAATGCAGCCTCTTTTCAAAAGCATTCAGGATATAAAGTTTATTTTTGATGTTCCCGTTTCATGAAACCAATTTTTAGCTTAAAAAATGTCTAAAGCACCCACAAATAAAGAATAAAATAATTATTTAGTTCTTGTACCTATATTTATTCATTTATCATGCAGGATTTTATAATTTTATAATGAAATAATTTTTGAATTTTATAGTTTTGATAATAATAAATAAAAGATAATTAATTTTTTTTCAAAAATTTTTGGTCGTATATTTTTGAAAGAAATTAATTTTTAGTACATTTTATTGTTTTATTACATTTTATGTTTACTTTTATTCCATAATCATTGTAAAAAAAGAGTTTTATAAATAGTATAAAATTGTCAATTATTATATTTTATAAATTTCATGACGACGTAAGAAAGTACACCGCAATAGATTTATAGCAAGTGGCATTTTCTTAAAAATTCTACACACAAAAAATCGTTAAAAATATTTATACAATGCAGTATGTACAAGCTAATAATTTTTTTTAATAACATTCTTTTTTAAAATTCTCACTAAATAAAATGACGTCACGTTACTATCTGTGGGTAACTTCGTTCAACGTATCTTCCTCTGAAAGGTCTTCGTCACTTAAATCTTCTTCTTCCATAAAATAAGAAGCTAGAATATCCCTTTATTGCAAAGCACTGTTCAACGTATAGTTGCTCTCGGGCTGCTTTTCCATATTTGCAACTCCAAACTCAGGCAAAGTATGTTTGTCTTCGAAGTCCTTTCTCCTACTATCTTCAAAAGGAAGACCATCTTTTGATAATTGGTTAATAAATTTGGGATCTGCATACCTCCGGTCCTCAGGCTTCTTTTCCATTTCCTTTGTAATTATAAAATTGTGTAAGCATGTAAGAACTTGCACAATTTTAATGGATGTTGGCAAGTTGAATTGCATCTCCTGATGCAGAATTCTCCATCTAGCCGTGAAGATACCGAAAGTATTCTCGATCGTCATGCGAGCCCTGGATAATCTTTGAACAGAAAGAAAAAAATTTATGCTTTGGATATTTTACGTTTTAAGAATAACGAATAGTTAAATATTTACCTTTAATTAAACAGATACTCCTTGAGAGTTTTTACGTTTCTTCAAGAGTATGCCCGCATCAATAGTGTGAATATTTCTTTACCTATGAATGCGAAAGGAAGAACAATATCTTTTCCTGGCAATGCTTGAGGAGATGGGAGGTTAGCACGGTTAGCTTGCAAGAGCGCGTAGAAGTCAGTGGCTTCAAATATGGATATGTCGTTTATCGATCCTGCATATGTTAAAAGTGTTAATGAAAATGACAGTTATCGTTGATCATTAAAATACATAGGATATTACATATATTGTATGTAATATTATATAAAAGTATTACATAAAATGTATTTTATGTACATGTATTGTATGTATTGTTGTTACATATATTGTATTGTAGGCCAAAAAAATGAACCTACCATAGTCACCTACGTCGATCCAAATGAAGCGATAATCCGCATCGCATGCTGCGAGCATTAGAAAGCTATAAAACTTCTTATAGTTATAAAAAGCACTTGCTGATCGAGGAGGTTTTGTTATTCGGATGTGCTTTCCGTCGATTGCACCAATGCAATTGGGAAAGTTCCATCTCTCTAGGTAGTTATGAGCAATTGCTAGCCAATCATCAGTTGTATTTTTTCTCAAATACTGCTCATTCATCACGTCCCATATGTGGTATGTTACTTGACAAATGATCTGGTAAGCTGTCGATTTGCCAACAAAAAAGAATCTAGCTGTGGTCTCGATGCTGTCTCCGTGCGCTAAGTAACTGGGAAATTGAAAAAGAAACATTATTGTAAATTGCAAAACTCAGATTATATTGCTAATCTCAAGGCCATTTCACTCCTATAGATTCCTACTTTACATACATTTTTCTCGACCAACTTATAATCACTCGAAATAAGATATAAAATTAATATTTTCGGAACTGAAATGCAAGAGACTTTCATAAATGTTTATTTATATCAATATTTTTTAAATTGTTAAAAAAAATTTCGTAACATTTTCTTTTTCTTATCTTTAAAATTTTTTTTTAGAAGAAACGTTCAATTCCTATCTATTTTACTGATTTTTATTCATCCCTCTCGTGTCCACATAGATTGAGATATGAAGTTAAAAAATATTGAGCAAATCGTACTATAAGGCAAATTTATTTTATTTACTAGAACAGATGCGTATAAACTGTAAATGACGTCTCATAAACTTTAAACGCAAATATGATATAAAATTATTTCATGATTTTGAGCTACACTGTGGCTCAATTTATAAAAACATATATAGTTCCTATGAACTTTTGAATTTACAACAAATTTATTATAAAAAAATCGTATTAAAATGAAACCCTCTTTATTCGTTACTAGATTATTCATAATCAATATGAAAACAATAACAGGTAAGGCAACGAACATGTATATATGGAATTTAAATTAATTTTTCAGAACATTATTATAATATAAAAAATCAGAAGAACAAGCGAAGAACAAGCTAAATTCACAAACAAATCTAAGTTGAAAAAACACCAGCAAAGGGATGCTATATGGCTGTCGGACGCGTTTGTGTTGCAAATACTGAGGCAAATAAGCGAGAGTTCTCAGCAAAGGAAAGAGCTGAAACTAAACTCGGTGCCCAACTTCACTTTATACTTTTATGTTCTTTAATAATAATAATAATAATAATAATAATAATAATAATAATAATAATAATTTAACTTACTTTAGAGTCAATGCCAATTTCAGCTCAGAAGGTAGCGGAATTCTTCTTGTAGATCTTTCTTAAATACGGTGTTTCAACATTTCGTGGAGTTCATCGAATTCATCAACGGTCATACGCATCATTTCATAAAACTGTTCATGGTCATTATATTTAAAATAATTCACCAATGTGTTGTAGGCACCAAAAACGTTTCTCAAATTTTCATTGAGATGGGGCCGCACTCTCCAACGACGAAATCTTTTTTTCTTCTCAATAATCCGTTTTCTAATTCGCAGTAATTTCAAGATTGCCATGCTCAGCGCTACTACTGGAACAGCATCCATGATAGCTATCTCACAAAAAAAACATAAACAAAAACACTACACGATTTACTGCGTTTTGCATTGCGTCATAATGAGAGTAAAAGAGAAAAAAGTATTATCCTATCTTTGCCTTCTCATTATGACGCAACGTAAAACACAATCAATCCGGATCCACGGGACGCCACCCTCAGGCTGCTGACGTCCAAGGATCCAGAATGCGTTGCGTTTTTGCGCAAAACCATGAGAGTGAGAGAGATAGTAGTATTAGTGGATCTCTCTCACTCCTACA
This sequence comes from Synergus japonicus, assembly GCA_900474275.1. Classification (NCBI taxonomy): domain Eukaryota; kingdom Metazoa; phylum Arthropoda; class Insecta; order Hymenoptera; family Cynipidae; genus Synergus; species Synergus japonicus. Next base: position 21,301 of record UCOH01011839.1, on the reverse strand, counting down.
GTTTTACGCAAAAATGTAACGCATTCCGGATGCATGTGACGTTACCCTTAACCTTTCCTACAAAACCTGATATTTCGCGGGAACCTGTCGATTGTCGAAAAGCACTATCGATACTTACGCGACAACGAATCAGATTGCCGGAAAGGGCGTTAGGTATAATAGGAATAGTAGCAGTAACAGCGTATAGTGGAAAAATGAGTTTTGAAAATAGTAAAAGTGCCATGAAAGTGAAATTGAAAGACGAAATCGATGTTATTATTATAGACTTTGTGAAAAAACATCCAGAATTATACAAAAGAGATGAGCGTAAGAAGAATATTAGTGTCAACAGAACTGAACTTCGGAAGGAGCTTTCTACTTTGCTAGTAAAAATGGACCACGTAGAGATTATATGGTAAGTTTTTTTATGCTTTTTATATTATAAATAAAACATCAAGTCAGCTGATTAGTTAATGGAATGTCTTTAGTTTTATAATTTTCTTGTTTCTTACTCTACTTATATTATTACGAGTCAGAACGCACTAAGGTAATTTTTATTTTTTGAAATTTCTCTTATCACTTATTAGGGTGCCGTCCCATGTGGGCGCAAAATGCAAAACGAAAAATTAACAGCCAATTGCAGAAAACTTTTAGTTTTCTGTCTTTTCAAAGATTCTCTCTCATTGGTTTTTTTTTACGCTTTGCATTTTGCGCCTGCATGGAATTCCACCCTTATTGACCAATAACGCGTGCAAAAATTTCGATATGGCCTCGATCATGGCTACAGATCGGGAATCCCGATAAAATATGCCATATTTTAATTTTTAAAATTTTTTGTAAAATCTTATTATCTATCAACCGAGTTGGTTGGGGCCACCTACTTTCGCTTTTAATATATGTCGTTGCTACCTTATTGTTGGAATAACTACTTTTATTGTTGGCGGTGCTTTCGGTTTGTTGAGGTAACAATGTAAGTAGTAGTGCTAACAAGAAAAGTGGTTATCCCAAGCAATAAAATAGCAACGGCATATATTACAAGCCAAAGTAGTTGGCCCAATCAACTCGTTTTTCTAATGAAAAAATCATTCGTAGCTTTCTCAGAATCAATTTTTTAAAATAGTAGTCAAAAATGTATTCTATTATTGTATTGTACCTCTGTTCTAAGAAGGAAATTCTTCTTATTGTACCTATGTTCTGCAATTAAAACAATTAACATGTCTTATACTAATGTATTTAAATTTTTCTTTTTAGCGTCTAAAGTGTCATCTCGGTGGAAAAATCTTCCACAATTTAAAATGTGCATATTTCCAGCACATGGAATTTCTTAGACCTTTTGTTAGGCAGCCAAAAATGGAGGACAGTGAATCAATCGTTTCCTTCGAAATGGAGAATGAAAATATAAGAAGCAGTACGCCCATAATAGAAAGGAAAAGAGGACCCATTCTAATGTCAATTACATCACCACCGTCGTCTAGTCAAAACGCGTCAAAACTATTCTGGCAAATAAACCAAAGCAACCAGATACCCAAAATATGACGAATAGTTTCATTATGCATTCCCAATATTCGTCATCGTCTACTACATCTATGGATGGATTGTATTCTAATATTTTCAGAGATGATTCTTACGCACAATTTTTATATTCTAATTTAAAGGAAACAGATAGTAGCTCAAAATGTGTCGAAGGAAACACTTAGTGATAAAAGCCTTGAAGCACTCAACTGCTTCTCAAAAAAATTTTTACTTACCAACAAAAGGACTTTAACTCATCTTGATGAAAGTACACATGATCCTGAAAATTTCCAGAACAGAATACCTCACATCGACCCTTCAATAACAAATCATGAGAAAGAAACGGATGTATTTCTTCCAGAAAGTGAACAGGTTACTGAAAATGCACCGCAGACGATTGGAGGTTCTGAGAAAATGTCAGATACTCTTCCAATATGCAACGAAAGCGGAGATATAGAAGTAGCATATCCAGCAATTGAAGAAGAAACCGAAAATACGGAAAAGGAAAGGATTTACTTCCAGAAAGTGAATTTGTTACTGAAAATGTACCGTAGACGATTGGAGGTTCTGAAAAAATGTCAGATACTCTTTCAACGAAAGCGGAGACATAGAAGTAGCATATCCGGCAATTGTAGAAGAAACCGAAAATACAGAAAATGGAAACCAGGAAAAAGGAAAAAATTTACTTTTCCCGAAAATGAACACATTAAAGGACCTGACTCAACAGATGAACAAGTAAATGAAATATCGAAAACACTCAAGAATATTGCTACTCCCCCATTACTAAGTGAAGAAATTTTAGCTGAAGAAGATGTGGACGATTGTGGATCAACTTCTGTAGGAAATCTACGACATCTGTTGCCAGATTATATTATCGCGCTTTTCGAAAATTCCTGATCGAAAAAAACGCGTCGTTTTCAGCAGAGTAATGAAAATCATGAAAGATTTTAAACGACAAAAAAGTAGTCACTTATTTAATTAGTTTGCATTTATTTATTTTTTTGTTGTTGTAAACATTATGTTGAATAGTTTTTTTTGCTTATCTTATTTACAAATTTGTTATCACTTTGTTTTTTAATCCTAATTTTATTTTAGGGTTAAGATGAAAACCAACTATATAAACTGCACCTCGCCCTTTTATATATATATATATATATATATATATTTTACAAGCAAAAAAATGTATTATTAGTATTATTATTATAATATTATGTTATATGCAAGGATAGGTTATATCATATAAGCTGTTATAATTGTTTTAATAGTATAGTTTTTATTTGTTTATCAAAAACGGATCTCAAATAGCTTAATATATAAAAGAAAATGGTCATTACATGGCATTTTTTAAAATTAAAATTATCTTTATCATTTACCAAATACAAAATACCCACTTCCTTTTTTCCCATTCATACATTTAATAGCGCGATGCACTTCCTCTTTTCTTAACAAGAACAATATTTGATTTCATTTAATTTCATGTGCTACATTTTCAAGGGTACTTTACCCGTCGATTTTACAGTTAAATAAAAAAAAAAATAAAAACCTTAAAAAAAAAAAACGCACTTATAATACTTGACACATGAAGATAATTCCCTCACAGCATAACCAAAAAAAATACCAATTTCATAATAATGGTTTATTTTATAAAGATATTATATTTAATCTGAATTCAATAAAAAATTTTTCTTTTCTTTATGTCTCTAATATCCAACATAGAACGTGTTATACTTTACTTGAGAGACCAATTTGGGTTTGATATTTTTAATAAACTTTTATAATATTTTAAATTATACGTTTAAGGCTGATGGGATTTGAAAGAAAAAGCTGTCAAAAACTGTCAACATTTTTGAAAAATACTAATCTAACAGCAGGATTTGTAATTGGGATTTTGAGGGAAAAAAAGAGCAAGTTGATGGATTTTCGATAGCACACTTAGGGAAGAAAGGGTGTAGAAGATGTATAGACTAATCAATTTTTGGAGAAAAGTAATACCCTTCTATAAATTTCCAAATATGGTCCAGACTGGTGATGAGACGCCCGGCCCGATCGGTCTGAGACCTGACTCGATCGGTCCAGGTCTGGGCCCGGTCAGGTTCCGCGTTCCATCACCGTCCTGGCTAGGTTTGGAATTTCTACCCGGGATTTTTTAGGCGAAAAATTAATTCCGCCGATAATGGCGGATATTTTGACATGATGCATGAAAATAACAGCTGTCACTAAGGGCTCGAGGCTATTTCCAGGTAGGCTGTACTATGCTGACTTCATTCGGCGATACTTTTGGCGATTTGAATTCAGGAATTAATTAGACTCTATCGCTTAATATATTGCTTTTCTCGAAAAATTGGTGTGTCTCTACCTCTTCTACATCCTCTCTTCCCTAGGTGTGCTTCAAAACGTCCATGAACTTGCCCTATTTTTACTTCAAAAACACTAGTTCAAATCCTGCTCACGACAATGGGTTTCGGGAGCTACCTTACACATTAAAATTAAAAAAAAGCGAATCGAACCTCTCAAAAAATGCGTTTAGTGTAAAATTATATTATTCGTCTAATAATTTGGACATTCACCCATCTTGCCAGTGACTTCGACCTACTTTCTGGGTGTCTTGACACCCATAATTCCGTGCTTGTTGCACCCCTTGAGATTGCGGTTTCTACAGTGAAGGCTTACAAATTCCATCAGCCTTATAAAACAATTTAGCTAAATATAAATTATACAAAAATAAAAACTTACCGGACATGTCAGTGTGACCCATTTCAATTAAAATTACGGACAGCTCCTTCCAAAGATTTCTTCTTTCAGTTCTCGTTCCTTCATCTTTCTTGACCTCGTACAAGCAGGGATATTCACTGACAAATTCTATTATTGTGATATCTCTAATCTTTTTTTGTTGGCTTTCCTCATTTTTGGCAGTTATTTTGATTTAAACTTTTTAATATGCTGCTCTAACCGTGATTCTTCCTATAACGTACACGGAAATATCGAATTGAAGGCAGCCATGTTTAAATATTGAAGACGACCATGTTGGATATAGAAGGTAGGCAATGAATACAGAAAAAGAATATAGAATGGTAAATCAGCATCATCAACGGCAATGACCGCATAGCGACCGTCAGCGGTACTAATAGACATTCACTCGAATTTCCACGTATTCCTCTCTCGAATTTGATTGGTTATTATTGGCGTGCAGTTTAAAATGCTGAAAAATACGCAATACGTATGCGCAATTGGTGTGACATTTGAGATAATGAATTTGGTGAAATTCGAGAGGGTCGAGTGCATAAGGGTCCCGTCCCATGGATTTGGAATGCGTTGCGTTTTTGCCTAAAACCTTGAGAGTAAGAGAGACGCACTAATACAACCATCTATCTCACTCTCATGGTTTTGCGCAAAAATGCAACGCATTCCAAATCCATGGGACGGTACCCTAAGGCTGGCGTCCCTTGATTGCGTTTTGTGTTACGTTATAATGAGAGAGAAAGAGACAAAATTTTTAACTTAATAATTTAAATTTCGCGACAAAATTTTAGTAATTAGTGGCGGCGCTTCCTTCGAAAGTACAATTTCAGAATTTTGAGTACACTTTATGAGTACAAATGGGATTTTCATTGTGGAAACACCTCAGACAGTTCATTCTTATTTGTCTAAAAGTGTTACTTGTGAGCGCAGACAATGTTACTCTCGTAAATTGGCACACAATAAATATCGAAAATATATAAAATGCCATTGAACGAAAATCAGACCTGAATTGTTTAATAAGCATGATCCCTTTTTCATGGATGCAACAAAGAAAGAGCGAAGTTGGAAGCAAATAGCAAGGAAAATGGAGAAATTTTACAACGAAAGGACTGAAGGTAAGAAAAGTACTTCTTTGTATAATATTATTTCTTATTTAAATTATTTTATTAGTGGAAGTTGATAGTATTTGGTAAATAGAATATAGTGAGTTTAAATTTCTAGAATAATTGAAAAATTCATGTCGAAATTTCTTTTCTAAGCTTGGCGTCTCATGATTGGGTTTTGCGTTGCGTTCTAATAAGAAAAAAAGTACAGAAGTATACTTTTGTCTCTCTCTCTCATTATGACGCAACGCAATCATAAAACGCCAGCCTAACAGAAGTCCTACATTTATTACTTGCTATACATCAAATAAATTTAGTTAGTAATTATACAAAGTATTTAATAAAAAAAAAAACATTTACGTGTGGCAAAATAAAATGTTACTGTAAATTGTGATTTTATGATTGTATGAAATATACGAGGGGGTGGATGATAAGTAATTTTCCCTGGTGAAGAAAAAATGATAAATATATTTTGGGTTAAAAAATTATGTTTTTGACACTCCGTGTGCGGAATTCGCACTAGTATCGAAATGTATTATTATTCGATTCTTTGACATTATTATTATTATTATTATTATTATTATTATTATTATTAATATACGAGGGGGTGGGTGATAAGTAATTTTCCCTGGTTAAGAAAAAAAAAAGCTGAAAAAAAATTTTTTATTGACTTATCTGAGTGTACATCCTTTCAAGATTATTGTGTCCAAATATGAAGCAAATCGAAGCAAAAGTAACTGAAGAGTGCTCCGCTCGGCTTGGTGTCGTCTAGGACCAGAGCGGATAAACAAGCTGCAAGTGAAACTAAGGAAGGCAGAATTCTACGAAGGCAGAAGCTAAAAGATGCTTTGGATTATGCAGCTGACAGTTCTGTACTTTATGGACCTGGAATTGATGACTCTGTGTAAGTAAATTAAAAAAAAACTTGCTTACTGACGTGTTATTAGAATTTTTCAATACAAAAAACTTTAAACGCGTTTTTCTCGAAACCACATTTTAAAAGTCCGTGGACAACGTAATTTCAAAACTAATAAACCGATCCATTTCAAATTTGGTACACATTTTCTACGTATAATTTGTTAGGTAATGTAGCGAGGATTTTTTTGTTTGTTAATAATTATTAATTTTGCAATAACAAATTGTGCGAATTTTTTCGCAAAAATCGCTGTTTTGACTTCAAAATGTCAAGAAAAATTCAAAATTCGAATTAAAAAAAATTCCTCGCTTGATCACCTGCGAAAAATGATTATCTAATGAAAAAAATTTGATTTGTTTGTTTCAGATAATCCACTGCTGAGATATGCTGTCCACCGCAAAACGTCTTTTGCTCGAGACACTTCGAGAGACTTGACGCCACCGGCTCAATTTTTAATATTTTTTAATGAAATTTGTGTAGAATATTGTTCGAGCCGTACTCTATTATGTACACTTTTATAAAATAAATTTGCATTTACAGAAGCGAGCAGAAAAATTATAGAAAATGACCCTTTTTTTAACGAATTAAGTATACCCCCCCCCCCCGCCCTTAATAAGCTACTATTCTACGTAGTCTCCTTTTGACTTCAATACATTTTTGAGATCTGTTATATGATTTTTGCAAAACTTGTTTAAAAAAATGAGTTTCCTGTTTCCGTAACGCTTCTGCCAAAACAAAAAAAAAATAAAATAACTAGAAATCTTCAAATTGGATTCATAAATTGATGAACAATGTATTGAAATCAAAGGCGACTACTGTCAAAGAACCGAAAAAACATAATTTAGTAGCCTATAAATTTATTTTTTATTTATTTTTTCTTAGCTAGGGAAACTTAATTTTTGAGCCCGCCTTCGCCCCCCGTATACTCATCATACATAACTTCAAAGTGAATAAGAACTTATAGTTTAATATTGCGCTTATTATTATCTAATCTAAAATTTTCTACTATTTTTTTAAAAACAAGTTTTGGAAGGCATCAGGCCGATTCAAATATTGAAAACTGTTTCACTTTTTCCGTGTAGAATCTTTATTAATAACATGACATATTCTTTCAGCGAAACAGATGAAGAGCCGTCGGAACACTTTGAGAGCGCGATTTTCGAAAGAACATAAAATGTTAATTCGACCTTTACCTTCGGGATCAGGTCAACTGGAAGCAGTTGAAAATGGCAGTATTATGATGATTTGATATTTCTGATACCACATCTTCATAATCGGAGATGAGACGCAAAATTATAATAACGTTTCACATGTTTATAATCCATAATAAATATAGAATCCTAATTAATAACAAAAAATTCTATTTGAATTGTCGTGGCGGTAGTAACTACAAACTTGACTTACACGAATACGATGAAAAAGAAGAAGAAATGAACGAAAACTCCGAGAATGAGGAAGGATGCACAAGCGGAACAGCAACCGATGATGAAAGTGTTTTTCAATGGGAAAAATTGTTAAAGAAAAATGTCCTAATGAACAAAATGTGTGTTTTTTAAAATACTTTTATGAATATGTTTTTTTAATTCTGAAAAAAGGAGTTTAAAGGGGCGATCCTCATGATTCTACCAGAGAGTGCGACGGTCCTGCTCCAGTTTCTCGCGTCTCCCACCACCGGGACTCGCAATTTACCGCCGGCTTTTCGCTCATGCCTCCGGCAAGCTGCGAATCGAGCGAAAAATGAAACCAGGACCGTCGCACTCTCTTCAAGAATCATGAGGATCGCCCCTTTAACGTCCGTTTTTCGGAATTTAAAAAATATATATATATATATATATTTCTAAACAAAACATATTGTGTTCATTCTAACATTTTCTTATAATTAATTTGCTAATAGAATTTTATTGAAAATAATTCCTTTGGTAAATTTGATCTCTAAGAGTTTGCTTTATTTATCAATTCTGTTCCGACGTCTCAATACTTAGTTGTGAACCGGGCTTTATAGTATTGAATCTACGCGCGAATTCAAACTCTTTGAATAGTATATGAGAATAAAGAAATGCTCCTACGCATGAGCGGCGTTGAAACCTAACACAGTTCATCTTGATCAATCGTTCGATACAGAGCTCTCATACTCTAGTTAAAAAATATCAAGCTACTGCACGTCCCTTTTGCCTGCTCTCATCTAAAAGAGTTCGGAAACCGTTCGCTCTGTTCGATCGGAGATCTAGTTGGATCAACAATATCAATAATATAAAAACGCCTGTTCTCATCTAACAGTTCGGAAACCGTTCGCTCAGTTCGATCGGAGATACCTAGTCGGATCAACAATCAATATAAAAATCAAACCCGACCACGTGTGTGATTCCAACGCCGGCTCTCGTGTTTTCTTTGTGTTCAATTTTCATTCTTGATTCTTTGTTTTCATCATTTAAAATAAGATCATTCAATTTAGTAAAGTGTGACAAGTCTCTGTGATGAGTTCTACATAGAATTCATCTTCGTGGATTGTCACGCGAGAAAGTGTGAATAATTCATGTGATGTGGATTATTCCGCGAGAAAAATTAATCAAGTGTTTATTTTCAATAAAAGGGTTTTTTATGGCCCTCGTAGCCTTTTTCCCTAAACTGTCATGTTGTTATTGAACGTTTTCCTATCGTCTAATTTAATTGTAGTTCATAAATTCAGTGTTTAATCATCTTCTTAATTCTCATGTGCAAATAATTTGAATTCTAAAATACATAAAATAAATTTCTTAACTAAGTGGTTGAACCGTTTCTGGCAAAACCACTCAAAACAATACAAATTCCTAAAGAAAGAACTCTATATAAATTGTAATAAATGTAGAATTATACGAAACTGGTTTCAATCTATAAAAGTCGCTAGTGTTTACCAATTTAATTTATAATACTCACAATTATTAATTATAATTGAGACAAGAAACCCTAAAAATATCCATTGAACATTATTAGTCTGTATTTTCTAATGACTTTTTTATTAAAACAATAGAATGGGAAAAATAGTTAAAGAAAAATGTCCTAATGAACAAAATGTGTGTTTTTAAAAATGTTTTTATGAATATGTTTTTTTAATTCTGAAAAAAGTATTTTAAAGGGGCGATTCTCATGATTCTACTAGAGAGTGCGACGGTCCTGCTCCAGTTTCTCGCGTCTCCCACCACCGGGACTCTTCATTTTCCGCCGGCAAACTGAGAATCGGGCGAAAAACGAGACCACGACCGTCACACTCTCTCCATGAATCATAAGGATCGCCCCAATTAAAGCCCATTTTTCAGAATTTAAAATATATATATATTTCTATACAAAAGCACATTGTGTGTTCATTATAACATTTTTTTACAATTAATTTGCTAATAGAATTGTATTGAAAATAATTTCTTTGGGAAATTTGATCTGTAAGAGTTTGCTTTATTTATCAATTCCTAAAGAAAGAATTCTAAATAAATTGTAATAAATGTAGAATTATACGAAACTGGTTCCAATCTACAAAAGGAGCTCCTGTTTTCTAGTATACTGAGTGAAAATTAAAATACAATCATGAAGATGAAACACTATGAATGTTATAAAATTCTTTTTCAGGTTATATAAATCCGATTACAATTTCGGATAGATTTTGACATATAATATAAAATTAAACCCAATTTTTATCATATGAAATGTATTGCATCCTGTTCTCAAATGCATCAAGACATCGAAATATTTGGAACACCCACAAATAAGTTATATGTTTATCGTGATTTTAGCTGAAAACTTTAGTAAATTTTCACTCAGTGTAACTGAAATGCCAATTATTCAACTTCAGAGAGAAACTCAAGAAGCAATGTTATTTAGTTTTCTTTCGTAACTTCAAAATTAAAATTTGTTAAAATGTATCAACTGTTTTTTCAACACTTGAAATCAGTCTTCTGGTTTCAAGTCTGACCCGAAAATCACCTTTAATTTTGATGAAAATTTCAAGAAATTTTCATAATTTATGCTACACGGAAAAAACTGTTATGGATGAGACAATCATATAAATAGTAAAATACGGTACAACTACAATTTATAGTTTCCACTACCACGATTATGGTTGCCACAACCACAACTATTATGTGAGAACAACTATTACGGCAGAGCTGTAGTTGTTGTCACATAATACTTGTGGTTGTGGAAACCCTAATGGTGGTAGTGCAAACCATAAATTTATACTTGTCACATCCATACACTTTTTTCCATCTAAGTTACCATGCCAAATTGGGATGGCATAATTTTGCAAAAAAAAATCCAGAACATGAAAATATAAAAAAATCATTCCCAAAATCGAAAAACACTTGTAAACCCGAATAGGTCCGAGTTTTCTGGTTTACGCGCCAATAGGTCTCTCGCACGGAAAAAATTCTCGCGCAAAAACGAAAAGCCGCCGGCACGAGAGTTAAGGTCGATCTGTGGAATCACCTTAACGATAAACGCGAAATCCCATGGACAGCGAAAGTCGCCTTCGAAAGGTTAAGCTGGATTTGGCAAACGGGGCCTTACTAGCTCATCCAGCTCACGACGCCGACACAAGGCTCGTCACAGAGGCATTCAACTAAGGAATGGGCGGATTGCTCGAACAGTTCGATAACAGAAAATGGTGGCGAATAGCGTTTTTCTCCAGGAAATTTTTTTCGGTACAGCAAGCATATAGTGCATCTCTGATGGAGTGTAAGAAATCTCCGACAATGGCAAACATCGACAAATTGTGATTTAATTTTAAGAGCGCGCATTCAGGTACATGACTCTGGATGGCTTGAAGTTCATGCAGCATTGGTCATCTACCTGATGGGAAAATTGCAAACATCAGTACCAAAGAATTTGACATAAAATGATAATTTAGGTATTATATTAAATAATGTCACCTTCAAATATACGCTCACTCTGATTAGTGACTCAAGCATGCGCAAATGAAGTTTATTGCGCCGCAATAAATATTTGATACGACTGAGAACACACGTTCGATGACGGCGTCTGCGTTGCAACAGTATAATGAAAAATAGTTTCTTTTTGCTAACATGGGAAAAGATTAAGTCAACCTAACCTCTAGGTGACAAATGCTTTATTGATTTTAGCAAAACTAAACTTTTTTCAATATGTAAACAAAACAGATTCAATAACTCTCCGTTTTAATTTTCTCTAACGTTTCCCAACATTTCACGACAAAATATTTATTTTTGTGGCCGTATAATTGAGTTATTTGAAAATCAACAAAATCGACAATTTTTGTAAGAATCATATGCCCTTAAAATTTAATTTTTCACAAAGTATTATCTATAGTAAATTTATTTAAATCTTCAAAACTATAATTATATCTAAAATTATATTATTGGTGTTACATATATATAAATAGATAAATAGAATACATACTTCGATGATTCCACATATTTTCTCAGAGTATGGGTATTGAAATTCACAAAATTGGATCCATGTGACACTTGATTAAGTGTCAAACTCACTTTATTACTTTCTACTGATTTTTCTTGGATACTGCAATAACGCTAGAAATAATTATAGAAACATTGAAAACACCACATAACGAGACATAAGCACAATAAAATCCAGTTTAATCTTTAATATTTTTTGCAGGTGTATAATGGGGACTTATGCTACACATATTTTATCTGTTTTCATCACAAAAAATTAAAATAACATTTAAAATGTCTAAATCTGAGAAATTTGCTGGCTCAGCATAGAAAATAGGGACTCTGAGTTAGCTTTACGCTACATAGCGCGTCGAAATCTCTCACTTTATATTGCGAGTCAACAAAAGAGATCCGATCGCTCTATGGCATAAATGCTAACTCAAAGTCCCTACACTGACGGACTGTCTAACTGATTTAATGGATTACCAGGTGAAACATTATTATTTTTAGGTAATTGAGGGAGAATAATAATATAGGGGAGGTGGTCCGGTTATGGGCATAGTTAGGTATTTTCTTTAAAACTTTTGACCAAATGAATTTTATGCAGCAATAAGCATATCAATAAAAAGCTAGAGACCTTATCTAACTACTTGTGATAGGATTGATGCATTTTTGTTGGAAAAAAAATATTCAACTTTTTATAGAGTATTCGATTTCGACCGAAAAAAATTTTTTTACCGGTTGTGGGCACCCCTGAAAAGTCTTCTAAATATTGAAAAATATGAAATCAAACGCCACGGAATGGAGGAAAAAAGGAAATTTATTCATTTTTAGACCTGTAGTGACACAAAGATTAATGAAGAATAATCAAAATGCCTTCATAGCAGAAAAAATAAATATAAGAATGAAAATAAAAATTATTCGTCGTCGGAATCGCAGCGTATGCAGGTGTAATAACCGCTCTCTAAATTTGAATCAGTGGAAATCTAACTGATTTAATTAGTGATTACGTATTTCACTGATGAATCAGTGATTACGTATTTCACTGATGAATCAGTGATTTCAGACTTTTCACTGATGAATTCGGTAATTAGTCACTGATTATCAGTAAGTTTTTATTAATTTAATTAGTAAACCTATATAACCATTAAAAATTTCAATAAAGTATACTTATTATTTTTTGAATTCAATCTGTAATTTCAGTAATTGTGGAAATTTTGAATTCATGAAAGGTGTTCCGTCGTCACAATGCTTTATTATGAACCGGGCTTTATAGTATTGAATCTACGCGCGAATTCAAACTCTTTGAATAGTATATAAGGATAAAGAAATGCTCCTACGCATGAGCGGGGTTGGAACCTAACACAGTTCATCTTGATCAATCGTTCGATACAGAGCTCTCATGCTCTAGTTAAAAAATATCAAGCTACTGCACGTCCCTTTTGCCTGCTCTCATCTAAAAGAGTTCGGAAACCGTTCGATCGGAGATCCCTAGTCGGATCAACAATATCAATAATATCGAAACGCCTGTTCTCATCTAACAGTTCGGAAACCGTTCGCTCAGTTCGATCGGAGATACCTAGTCGGATCAACAATCAATATAAAAATCAAACCCGACCACGTTTGTGATGCCAACGCCGGTTCTCGTGTTTTCTTTGTGTTCAATTTTCATTCTTGATTCTTTTTTTCATCATTTAAAATAAGATCATTCAATTTAGTAAAGTGTGACAAGTCTCTGTGATGAATTCTACATAGAATGCATCTTCGTGGATTGTCAGGCGAGAAAGTGTGAATAATTCATGTGATGTGGATTATTCCGCGAGAAAAATCAATCAAGTGTTTATTTTTAATAAAAGGGTTTTTTATGCCTCTCGTAGGCTTTTCCCCTAAAGTGATGAGTTTTTATTGAACGTTTTCCTATCATCTAATTTAATTCTAGTTCATAAATTCAGTGTTTAATCATCTTCTTAATTCTCATGTGCAAATAATTTGAATTCTAAAATACATAAAATAAATTTCTTAACTAAGTGGTTGAACCGTTTCTGGCAAAACCACTTGAAGCAAAACATGGTGCCTCCTGTGAGGTCCGATTCCTCATAATCTAAACAAATGATAAGTGCGTGAATCGTTTGGCGTCTCCATGTGCGTCAGTATATTTGTGCTGCGCCGAAGGTCAAGCTGTGGAAACACAGTTTTGAGGCTCTCGTGCTCAAAAACGCCGATTTGAGTAATTATGTAAACCATACACAATTAGCAAATTATTTGACCGGTCCGGCTGAAAATAAAATTATTGCGTTTCTTCCAAATGAAGAAAATTACGAGAAATCATGGGACGCGTTGTGTGAACACATGGATGCGATTCAAGATCTCCCATTTCTTTTAATAGCTAATCCCGACGACCTTTCTTTATTAATCGATAAAACTAAACAACATATCAACATGCTTAAAAATGTAAACATCGAACTTAACGATTTTAGTGAACAGATGATTATTAGAATCTTAGAAAAACGTTTTCCCCCGGAAATCTTAGCTAGGTGGCAAGACAAACTAGACGGCAACGAATTGCCTAAACTGGATAATTTATATAAATTTAACCAGTCTACCGTTTTCAAACTTAGATCTCTAGATAAGGTTGCTTCGGGTGGTCGCGGCTCAGTGGTGAAGAGAGGGGGCGAAAAATCAAATTAAATACCTACAAAGGTAAGAAGGGTTGAAGGCAGGTCATTAGTGACTTCGACCTCTCAATCCACAAACTCTTCGTGCCTTAAATGCAAAGAGAAACTTCGCTTATATATCTGTCTCGGCAAACATACATTTCCCTGTTCCAGCAAACAACGTTGTAGGAAATGTAGTAAGCATCACCACACTCTGCTACATTACGACAAATCCGTCAAAACCCGGAATCCAAAAGAGGAGAGAGACTCTAAGATCTCGAGTTCTCCTACTCTTCAAGCATGACTAGATGGTCACACGTACGTATCTGAGGCTTTTCCTTCAGATTCCCAGCTTATGACTACCGCCGTCTTAAAAATTAAAAACAATAGAGGGAATGAATTGATAGCTCGAGCGCTGTTAGATTTTTGATCAACAGTTAATCTAATTACTGAGAATTTTGCAAATTCATTGAAATTAGCTAAACAAAGTTGTTCTATCAATATCGGGGCTTCCCTTTCGCGATAGTAAATTCCAGCTAGGCGAGTCTACAAGTCAAGCGTTAAAACGATTTTACGCATTAGAGAAAAAGTTCGAATCAGATCCATATTTAAAAACAGAATATTGTAAAAATCTTAACGATTATATCACTTTAAATCACATGACCCTGTGCGAAGAAACGAAAGAGGGATGTTATTTACCTCATCACACGGTAATTAAAACAGCTAGCGAGACCACCAAGTTCAGGGTAGTATTCGATGCCTCAGCGGAAACTTCGACAGGTATTTCGTTAAATCAAGTTTTATTAGTCGGTCCTACAATTCAAAATATAATTTTTCAACAGTTTCTTAGATTTCGAACACACACTTTTGTAATAATCGCGGATATAGAAAAAATGTATAGGCAGGTAATCGTTCATCCTGATGACAGAATATTCCAAAAAATCTTATGGTACCATCAGTGTCAGATTAGGACATTTCAACTAAATACGGTCACATGCGGAACTGCCTGCGCGCCTTTTCTTGCTATTCGAACCCTACACCAACTGGCTTGCGATGAAGGGAAAGATTTCCCGCATGCCAGTGAAATTCTCAAACGAGATTTCTACGTAGATGATTTACTTACAGGCGCAAATTCTCTTCAAGAGATCCTTACTATTCGTGACGAAATGATTGAACTACTAAGAAGAGGGGGGTTCGCTATCCGACAGTGGGCTTCCAATCACCCGTCTATTCTTGATAATATTGAAAAGAAAATCTTCAACCTAGACTGCGTAGTTAAATAAAATCCCGTCCAGAAAACTCTAGGAATTATCTGGGATTCGCAAAACGATATACTTAAGTACACGGTACGAGCTGTGGATGCACAAGTCACGTCAACTAAAAGAAAAATGTTATCAGAAGTTTCAAAAATCTTTGATCCTCGGACTTTTAGGGCCGATGGGACTCTATGCCAAGATCTTGATACAGGATTGTTGGAAAGCACAAATCAAGTGGGATGAGTTACTCACTCTAGCTATCTATACTAAATGGCAATTATTTACTGAACAACTCTTGCATTTACAAAGTTTTTCATTACCGCGAAAATTTGTATGCGAAAATCCAATAGAAATCGAAATCCATGGTTTTTGTGACGCATGTCTTCACGGGAACGGAGCATGTCTCTATATTAGATCTCGCGATGCAAAGGGCAATATTACGGTCAACTTGATTTGCAGCAAATCCAGAGTAGCCCCATTGAGCGGTGTCACGATCCCACGTCTAGAACTATGCGCGGCCTCGATTCTCAAAAAACTCTACGAAGAGTCAAAGTCTCAATTCGATCTCCCAATTAACAAAGTAACGTTCTGGTCAGACTCCACAATCGTACTGTGCTGGCTAAAAAAGGCTCCTCACTTATTAAGAACCTTCAAATCAAACCGAGTCGCTCACATTCAAACATTAGGAGATCAAGTCCAATGGTGACACATGCGATCAGAGGATAATCCGGCTGATTCTTTATCTAGGGGACAACTTCTAATCGATTTTATCAAAAACAAACTATGGACAACGGGTCCTAGTTGGCTAACTCAACCTGAGAGTGAGTGGCCTATGTCAGTCGAACCAGTTTCAGAAAAAATACCGGGATTAAAAGAGTGCGTTTGCTTACTAAATCTAGTCACTTGCAATTACATCTATGCTAGAATTTCATCATTCAAACGTCTCATAAGACTAACAGCTTATTTCTTACGGTGGAAGAATTTAAAATCTCACAGAAATCGTCCACTCTCGTGTCGGGAACTGATAGATGCAGAACGTCGAATAGTAGCAATGATGCAGCGAGAAAGATTCCCAGAGGAAGTCAAACTTCTCGCGACTGCACGAGAATCGGAACCCGATCAGATCACGGTCTCGAATCGTAAGTCCACTAAATTCGATGAACTCAATCCTTTTCTCGATGAGAACAATCTCATTCGCGTAGGTGGCCGCTTAAAGAAGTCGCAGCTAATTTATAACCAAAAACATCCTCTTCTGCTACCTAACAAACATCCGATCACAGATCTTATTATTCGCGAATGTCACGAGGACAATAAACACTCGGGTATACAGTCAACCTTATACACTCTTAGAGAAAAATGTTGGATTTTGAACGGCAAGAACGAGATTAGAAAGATAGTCAGACATTGTGTAGAATGTATTACACAGAGACCCAAAACAATGCAGGCTCAGATGGCAATCTTGACAGAAGTAAGAGTGACTAAAGCACCAGCCTTCAGTCGTACGGGCGTTGATTTCTTCGGACCCATCCTTATAAAAGAAAAGAAATATCGCAACAGAAGTTTTATTAAGACCTACGGGTGCGTCTTTATATGCATGGTATCTCGCAACCGATCTTTCGACAGAAGGATTCTTAGCAGCCTTACATAGATTCATTAGCCGTAGAGGCATTCCAGAACATATGTATTCCGATAACGGGACTAATTTAGTGGGGGCTAACAAGGAACTTCGCGAAATTTACGACTTACAAGATACCTTAGAATTCAAACAAGCGATAGGATCTTTTGCATTGTCAAAAAGAATTAAATGGCATTTCAATCCACCTTTATCTCCTCATTTCGGTACTCTTTGGGAAGCAGCGGTAAAGAGCTTCAAACATCACCTAAAACGCGTATTGAACAAATGAATTCCTTGTTGATTGAATTTGAAGCGATTCTTAACTCGCGACCATTATACGCTCTTTCAGCTGACCCTTACGACCCTTTGGCAATAACTTCTGCACACCTATTAATCGGTAGACCTTTCAATTTCTTACCAGAACCAAACTTTGTTTCAGTGGCTGAAAACCGACTCTCGATCTAAAATTTTATCACCAAGGCTTGCCAGGACTTCTGGAGCAAATGGCATAAAAATTACTTGAATGAACTTCAAATTCGTCAAAAATGGCACAAATCAATCGACGAATAGAAAATCGGTTCCGTTGTCATTCTTATTGAGGACAATCTTGGATGTGTACGCTCGCCTCTGGATGTGATCGTCGAGATATATCCTAGGAGCGACAACATCTCAAGAGTAGCCGACGTGAAGACCGCAAGCGGCATTTATAAACAAAATTTAACCAAACTTTGCTTGTTATCAACTGCGCAGCAGTCCCTCTACAGCGGAAATTTACAGTATTTTGGAAGCTGTACAATATAACATTCCATTTCGCTCTTTCGATGATAATAAATATTTGTATCAAGTTATGTTTCCTGGGCCAGATTCCAGCGCTATCACACTTTCTCGGACAACAGATGCGTATGTCGGTGTGCTAAAACCTGAAATCAGATGCCGTCGCACACAATGAAACCTCTGTGTCCGTGTGAAAAAAGTAGGAGGTCAAGTGATTGCTCGCGCACCAAATTCTCCTCTTCTGAATTGGTTATTTTAATGACTAGAACATAATTGCGCGCTTTG
This sequence comes from Synergus japonicus, assembly GCA_900474275.1. NCBI lineage: Eukaryota > Metazoa > Arthropoda > Insecta > Hymenoptera > Cynipidae > Synergus > Synergus japonicus. The sequence goes on along the minus strand of UCOH01011839.1, from coordinate 3,072 downwards.
CGCGCCTATATGATTACGTTGGTTTTGGGAACTTTTTTTCTCAAATTCTTAATCTAATAAATGTTAAAAGAAAAATAAAAATAATGTTCATCTGAATCTTCAAGCTAATCGCTTATTAAATTGAATTTATCTATAATACGTAAACCGAAAAAATTAAAATAGCCTCTAGATTTTCAAAATTAAATTTTTCTTTTATGCGAATTATTTGGAATTATATAAACAATTACAAACTAAAAGTACTATCAAGTACAAAATTATTTTGTATTAACACTTCTCAGAATTGTTACAAGTTTTAAAACCTTGAAAATCGAAGTAATTGTTTGTAATTGTTTAATTCCAAATGATTCTAATAAATACATTTTCTAATATTGAAAGTCCGAATGAAGCTATTTTAATTTTTCAGTTAATAAATAAATAATTTTTAACGTTTAAACGTTTGAAACTTCTGCACAATCATTTACACTTAATTACTTAATATTAATGTAATATTATGTATATTTACATTATCATACAGTTAATTAAATATATAATTTATTAATTTTGTGATGTTGCAGATTTCTGCAAATCACAAAAGTTTCTAAAATTAAATATGTTATTGAAATAAAGACTTGAGTGCTCTCAGTTTGAGTACAATTCGGCACTCTTAAATGTTTTAATTTTATTTTTTATATATTCTATTGTTTATTTTATTTTATTATTTTTTTATTGTCAATTTCCGAGATTTTGCGATCACGAGCGAGCAGCCACAGACTGCTAGGTATCAACAACCTACTCATCCACTGATTCGATTTCATCATTCGCAACACCACCTTCACGAATTCTCCGCCATAGCTACTGTTCTTGGGCCTTGTTCAAATATTATCTCTCTCCACCATCCCTCTTAACGTCCAAGACAGAACTGTCAAATCTGTCAATAATGGACAGAAGGATTGGTGTTGGTCATCTTTTAGTCTTGGCACATTCCTGGCAAAGATTGACCGAGGCTATTACTTCGTAATTCTAATTAAGAATTAGTAATTTCGCCTAATTATCTCTATTACAGATACCTGTAATTATCTCTTATCTCCTGTCTATTAATAGATGTTTACTGGCTTTTAAATGCCATTTATCTCTCTCTCTCTCTCTCTCTCTCTCTAAATTGTTTAGAACAAAGAAGGATGAAACTATCATTATTAGTTCTCCATATTCTTGTTCTCCTCATTGCTTGATATCTGAAAGCATTAAAGGTTCTTATATCTCACTCCCTCTTGTATAAAGGAGTTCGGAACCTCTCTGTCTTGTAATTTAACGGTAAAACTCATGACAAATTTCCAAAATAAAATCAGATATTACAGATAATTGGGCGCCAGTCCTTTTTAGGACAAAAAAAATTAATCTATGTGAAAAATATATGGAAAGATAATACATAAAGATAAAGATAAAAGCAAAGATAGAGATAACTCCACAATTTTTCACTAGATTAATAAACAATAAACGATAAAGATAAACTAATTATTGGGGTTCATTATTAGGGAAAACGGTTAGCTCAATTTATAATAGTAGAGTGGGGGGGTTTCTAAAATTATAAAGCTCCAAAATTTAACAAAGAAGTAACAATAATTTATTGAATATAAAAAAAAAGAAATATTAAGAACATAAGTTTTACAATTCGAACAATTGATAACATTATAAGAGCATTTAAACAATTTTGAAAGAATCATAATAGTACATTATTCAATTATTTAGAAATTTACAATAATAGATGAAAATAGGGAAATTTAGAATATTTATATGGTAAGCGAGGGACAAACAATTTACAATAGCAAAAGGGAATTAACAAATTCAAAAGAAATATTCATTTTCACAAAATTAGGTAAGTTATATGGTAAGCAAGGAATTCGAAGTAAAATAATAAAAGGGAATCAATAAATTCAAGGGATTATTCAGTTTTACAAAATTAAGTAAGTTATATGGTAAGCAAGGAATAAAGAAATATAATTATATAACGAGTTAGGGACATGGTACGCAAAATTTAAAGATTCAAATTCATTCATTTCGGCAAAACAAATTTAACATTCAAAATTTAATATAAGGTTAAAGTTATATACATTGAATTGGTATTTATGGGTCTCAAACATTCCAAATTTAAGGTATTTCGGCACTCCAGATTATTAAGATAATTTAAAGATACATAATTAATATAAAATCACAATAAAATCAATCAATACATATAAATTAATACAAATTCAATATAAATTCAAATGAAATAAGTAAATAAATTCGAATGATTTAACCAAGGAGTAAATGTAAAATTGTATAAATTTAAAAGAAAAGTATAAGGTAAAAACGATAAAATAATCCTGGCTAAACGATTTAAGGAAAATTGAATCCTACCTTTGGATTTCAAATAATCGTTGAAATAAATTCACAAATTTTAAAGATATTAGCGACTTAAAACTGCGTGCTTTCGCGTAGAGTTCACAAAATCAAGGAGAAAGAATCGAGTTCTCACGCTGTCTCGTTAACCTGGAGAAATTACAAATTAGGGGAAGGGCTGGTGCGTAAAGGCCTATGGTTATGAGAAGGATAGCCGATGAGATTCGCCTCTAATTCGTCAATCCTATGTCCTTTCTTCTTCTTCTTCTATAGTCCTTATCAGCCGCTGTTGAAAGACAGAGAGGTGTGCTTTCGCTTCCTTAATGTCAGTGTCTCCAGATCGTGGGATTTTTCGGCCCCCACCACGGTTCCCCGTGGGAGCAATACATTCAAACGTAGCGTGTCGGTGAAAAGTCCATGCTTCACGCTGCGTACATTACACGAAAATGCACGAAGTTTGTAGCCGAACTAGCCCGAACTGACGACCAGACAACCAGTTTCTCCGGCTATTTGGCTATTATTTGAGTTTCAAGCTGATTTTCTGCTTTACGGAAATTCACGCGTTGACAACCAAAATAAAGTCTTCTGCTATACTATACATGCGATGAAATTTAGGAAGACTAATGATAATGATCATGATTATGTTATTCAGGTATTTTTTATGAATATTTCAGGTAATTCAATTCTACAGGATATTATATTTTAATGAACTTTAGA
>UCOH01011838.1:19446-72785 GCA_900474275.1 Synergus japonicus | reverse complement strand
ACCATTTTCCAAGTCGGAAATAAGTATTTTTCCAAGAATCCCTTTTTCAATTAAGAAAAAGTTGGTTTATCAAGTCAGAAAAAAATAATTTTCCAACTTTAACCATTTTCCAAGTCAGAAAAAGTAGTTTTCCATTATTGCCTCTTCCAAGTCAGAAAAATTCTTACTATACATTTTCCAAGTCGAAAAATAAACCATTTTCCAAGTCGGAAATAAGTATTTTTCCAAGAATCCCTTTTTCAATTAAGAAAAAGTTGGTTTATCAAGTCAGAAAAAAATAATTTTCCAACTTTAACCATTTTCCAAGTCAGAAAAAGTAGTTTTCCATTATTGCCTCTTCCAAGTCAGAAAAATTCTTACTATACATTTTCCAAGTCGAAAAATAAACCATTTTCCAAGTCGGAAATAAGTATTTTTCCAAGAATCCCTTTTTCAATTAAGAAAAAGTTGGTTTATCAAGTCAGAAAAAAATAATTTTCCAACTTTAACCATTTTCCAAGTCAGAAAAAGTAGTTTTCCATTATTGCCTCTTCCAAGTCAGAAAAATTCTTACTATACATTTTCCAAGTCGAAAAATAAACCATTTTCCAAGTCGGAAATAAGTATTTTTCCAAGAATCCCTTTTTCAATTAAGAAAAAGTTGGTTTATCAAGTCAGAAAAAAATAATTTTCCAACTTTAACCATTTTCCAAGTCAGAAAAAGTAGTTTTCCATTATTGCCTCTTCCAAGTCAGAAAAATTCTTACTATACATTTTCCAAGTCGAAAAATAAACCATTTTCCAAGTCGGAAATAAGTATTTTTCCAAGAATCCCTTTTTCAATTAAGAAAAAGTTGGTTTATCAAGTCAGAAAAAAATAATTTTCCAACTTTAACCATTTTCCAAGTCAGAAAAAGTAGTTTTCCATTATTGCCTCTTCCAAGTCAGAAAAATTCTTACTATACATTTTCCAAGTCGAAAAATAAACCATTTTCCAAGTCGGAAATAAGTATTTTTCCAAGAATCCCTTTTTCAATTAAGAAAAAGTTGGTTTATCAAGTCAGAAAAAAATAATTTTCCAACTTTAACCATTTTCCAAGTCAGAAAAAGTAGTTTTCCATTATTGCCTCTTCCAAGTCAGAAAAATTCTTACTATACATTTTCCAAGTCGAAAAATAAACCATTTTCCAAGTCGGAAATAAGTATTTTTCCAAGAATCCCTTTTTCAATTAAGAAAAAGTTGGTTTATCAGGTCAGAAAAAAATTTTCCAAGTGAAAAAATAATTTCTCATCAAATTTTCTAACTAACCACTTTCCAAGTCAGAAAAAAAAAAGTTTTCCATGATCCCTCTTCAAAGTCAGAAAAAACTTGATTTTTCTTTCCTTATTTCTTTATTTATAATAAAAATTGTGATAGATGTGTAAATAATTTTTTATTCGGTTATAAAAATACTCCGCGAATTATAAAACTTGTATTCTTCTGGAAAATGGAACAATCCGATAAAAGATGAATTTCAAATATCCGGAAGAAGTAAAGTGGAGTATTTTAAGGTGCTATTTGAAATAGACTCTTTGAAATGTTGTCAGAAATTGATTTAAAGCTTGCAATGTCCACCCTCACACTGAGAGCGCGTATCCTGTCGTTTCAAGCGTCTCAAGATTTTTTCTCACAAGGATGATCTCACTATAGGAGCCACCTGTAGCAAAGGGCAGTGATCGGCTCTTAAGGGTCCATTTGGAACTCACCCTCGTTGCACGTGGGTCCTTAGTTTGTATACCGGGACCAACGACCCCTCGTTTCAATTTTAAACACGTATATATTATGGGATGACCTCGTTTCCCTTCTCAGGACCCCCGATGTACTCAGCCCTATCTTTCCGACCCCCGCGAGCTTCAAATGTCGAGGAAATCAATCCGTTGGGGTAGTAATTAGAGATTTTAAATTTTAACATTAGGGACTAGAAATTTGAATGCATTATTTTTCTCAGGCTGTTCATCTGGTGAGAAAATAAAATTTTCTAACTCTCCATTTTCCAAGTCGGAAAAATACACTGCTCGACCAAGTTGAAAGTTTTTTTCCAAAAAATCATTATTCCAAGTCAGAACAAAATAATTATTTTAATATTAAATAAAACGAAGAAAATATTTTTTTCTAACTGAAAAATAATTTTTTTAATTTTTCTGGCACAAAGGGAAAATTATATTAAAAAATATTAAATAATAAAAATATTTTAAATTATTTTACCTTTGTCTTTACTAAATACTAAATTAATCAATTTTATAATTAAATTCGACATGAATACGAATCCAAAAAGAGATTCTATACATTTTATCCAAGCGGACTTTCTGAAGAGGGATAGACATTCAGGATAATTGTTCCATAAATAAGAGAGGGTTCTAAAGCCCTTTAAAGTTTGTATGTAGCTCCATGGGTCATAATCCAAGAACTTTATTTCCCCCCAGCCATAGTTGGATTAAAAGGGTGCTCGAAACGAAGTACTTTTTCACGCAGATTACAATCGAACTCAAAATACACAATAAATCAATGACAATCTTCAATAATAATCAAAATTTTTCTCAAACTATTGCTTTATTTATTATATTTATTATACCTTAATTAACTGAAATTAATTATTTCTTAATAAATCCTAAATTACTTAACTAACTTAACTAAAGCATAGAATTTTTCCATAATTAATTTATATTTCTCTTGTAATTAAGAATTGTATTGAATAATAAAATCCTCCTCTCTGATTATTGAGTTCCCGTTTATCCGAAACTCAACATTAAATTCTATTATCGAATACACTTTTCTCACCTTATAATTTACATTTGTCGATTCTATCTAATGAATAATTAAACTCGTTAAACCCATTTTAACTTTTGCAAAATGTAATGTCATTTAATCACAATTATAATCCCTTATCTTACTTAACCTGGCATAATTAATTTTCATATATCCAAATTCACTTCCTGTATTAAATAATAAAGTATCCTGAGCAACAATTTAAAAATCTGCAATTCTAAAACGATCTCGATTAATTTTAATTACAATTATTCAACAATATTTAAAGTAAGTTTCCGCTCTTCAAAATTAACATTCATATTATAATATCCAATACTTTATTTGTTAAATCAACCATTTCGAGCTTATATTGAATTTAAATAAAAAAAAAATAATTCCATATCCTTCACTATATTTTTCAAAAATCATCTTAAAACCTTTAAAATAACTCCAAGAAGGCCTTAACTTCATAAATTAATCACTTTCCGTTGACCTACAATCCCTCTGAGTCATATTCTACCCTTTCTGACACTTAAAAAAAAAACGTCAAATTGGCTCAATCGGTTAAGGCGTTGGCAACTCTATAAGATTTAAATACGTTCTAGGTTCGAATCTCCACAAAGTTACATTTTTTTTCTATTTTTTCTGGTGTTTTTACTTCATAGAAACATTCAAAGTTAGCAAACAAGTCGTTTTCTGATAATTAAAACGAAAACAAAATATTTTATTGATTAAACTCTAATTATCTCGATTTTTAGAAGTAACAATATGTTTTGGTGTCGCTTGTTTATCTCCATAGGAACCGGAGTGATGCCCAAGGTCACAGGCCTGCCCCCCCCTCAAACCCCCCGTCTGTGTTATGTCTAGACCACCCCCGACACAAGCGATCTCTACCCGCTTCGCACAACACCCCCTCCCCCCCAATTCACCCCCGACGAGTCCGTCTGTCTTGCGCTCAAACGCCCTTGACGTAACACTGTCTGGTGTAACTCTCGTCGATTATTTTGCCACTTTACTTTCATCATAGAGTGAACCTTCCACTATGATGCTTTCTCCGACCCTTCATCCCTACAATAAGGGCGGGTTTGACGTGTCAGTCAGTTAAATGCACAATTTCTAGCCGGGCTTGTCACAAGCCGTCATTTTCAAGACGAAATTATCTAATTAAATAATTAGGTTCGAAATCGCAATTATATCTGACAAAATCCACGAGAGGTTAATTATTTCTTCAAGGGGTGAGGAACTGAAATTGAAATGGAAGAGTGGTATTATTTTAAATTATTGATAAAATACCTTTTATTTTAAAAAATAGATTATAAAATTAATAATATTAGTAATTAATTTAGAATAGTTGAAATAGCTTAAAAAATCTCTTGAGTCTATTAAAAAATTTAATTTGGTTCATTTGCGGTCCTTCTGAGTTATATACGATCCTTTCTGATAGTTTAAAAGAAAAGTTGGAAATGGCTTAGTCGGTTAAGACATCGGTGGGTTTTGCCACTTGGGGGTGTTGGGGTTCGAGTCCCCACAAATTTTATTTTTACCTTTAATTTTTTTTGTGCTTTTACGTCAAGGTGGTGTTAAATAATGATATGCTGGGGAGGTTTTTGAAATATTCATTGAATTATATATTAAAATAAAAAATTCTCCATCCCTTCATTTTTTTATCGAGATAAAAGCTACATTGGGTTTAAAGACTGGAATCAGTCGATCTTGAAACGTCGTGAAAGATGCATGGCGGGAACAATCAGCCCCTTTCTGGGTTTGAAAGGAAGAAAGGACCGAGTTACGTCGTAACCCCGAGGCGAGGAAAATTCAAGGGTGATTGTGGGTGGCATACGTGACATGTAATTGTGAACAAGAATATGGCTGAGGAAAACAAAAGAAATAAAATTATTCGCCTTAAACCACCACGTCCGAAACTAACTAACGAAAATTGATGCTACAAATAAAAAAAGAGAAATAATAGTAATAGTAATAATAATAATGACAACAATAACAATAATAAAAAATAATAATAACAATAATGGTATCAATAATAATAACAACTGAAATTGATATAAAAAAGCCTAGGGAAACCGGAAAAAATTATTAAAAAATTTACTAGACTGGAATTCGAACCCTAACGCAAATCTAATTTCGAAAGTAATTATGTAATAGCTTTTTTTTTTTTTGTTTTAGCAATGCAACCCCCACGACAAGGAAAGCGATTATTGGGGAGGTGGTCGAAGTGCGAAACAAGGTTACGAGGTGAGTCTGCTATAAAAAAAATTCAGTTAATTATTCAGTCCAACCTGGCACACAAATATTCTACTTGGTGAAGCGCAGCACTTTCTGTTGCAGGCCAAGATGAACGCCGACCATAATCAACTGCAGAAAGGTGAGTTTTTATAAATTAAAAAAACAAAAATAGTCTTAAAGTGACATAAATAGCTTCAAAACGCTTAAATCACTTTATTTCTGCACATTTTGGTTATTTTTAATTCTATTGGGTCATTTTTTACCAATCTGGAGAATATCTTACAAGACATTGAAAATAGCTCAATTGGCTAAGGCGTTGGAAAATTTTAGCAAAGTGGTATTCGACCCCGGTTCGAATCTCGGTGCCGGGATTTTTTAAATACTTTTTTTAATCATTTTTTTTTACTTCAAATGTACTTTTCCATTAATATTAATCATTAATTAGTAATTAGGAGGCGATAGTCAATATTTAGTTAGTATTAGATAAAAAAAACTTCGATTTTAAAATAAAATTAATTTCTTGGATTTTTCGATACGATCACGCTCGATTGCCTAAAAGCTAAGTCCACTCATATATCGGGATACAAATATATGCAGATTTGTACTCGCAAAGTAAACACGCTCAAAGGCCCGAGCCACTTGTCAGTGACTGAAACCGGTTGTGACTTTGCATCCGTGACGTAAGATCACCGATTAGGAGAGCAAGAGAGAAAACAAGTTGAGCAAAAAGACGTGTGAACGCAAATTTATCATTCGACTGGCCCACTCCTGCTTTTTTTCACCTCCGGGTCCTTGGTCCCCTTTTGTCCCTTCCTGGTCGCGTGGACTTAAAAAAAAACCCTACATCCTCTAATTTCATGAAACTTGATTTACTCAAAAAAATATATTAATAGCTAATAATACAGTATTTTTGTTTTTAGCAGTATTTCTGTGCTGTATAGTTTTTCTGTATAATATACAGTATTTCTATATTTTAATGTATTATTGTAAGGTTTTTTTGTATAATTTACAATATTTCTGTATTGTATAATATTTCTGTATTGTGCATTATTACTGTATTATACAGTATTTATGAATTGTACAGCATTTTTTATTGTGCAGATTTCTATATTATACAGTATTTCTGCATTGTGCAGAATTTCTATATTATACAGTATTTCTGTATTGTGCAGTATTTCTGTATTATACAGTATTTCTACATTATACAGTATTGTACAGTATTTTTTGTACTGTACTATTTTTCTGTATAATATACAGTATTTCTATATTTTAATGTACTATTGTAAGGTATTTCTGTATAATTTACAGTATTTCTGTATTGTACAGTGTTTCTGTATTGCATAGTATTTCTCTATTGTGCAGTATTACTGTATTATACAGTATTTCAGTATTTTACAGTATTACTGTATTATACAGTATTTCTGCATTATACAGTATTTTGAATTGTACAGCATTTTTCATTGTGCAGATTTCTATATTATACAGTATTTCTGCATTGTGCAGCATTTCTGTATTATACAGTATTTCTGCATTGTGCAGCATTTCTGTATTATACAGTATTTCTGTATTATACAGTATTTCTGTATTATACAGTAATTCTACATTATACAGTATTGTACAGTATTTTTTGTACTGTACAATTTTTCTGTATAATATACTGTATAATATTCTGTATAATATAATGTACAGTATTTCTGTATTGTAAACTATTTATATTTTTACAGTATTTCTGTACTGTGCAAAAAAAATAGAGAAAAAATGACCAGGCGAACAGAATACTATGCAGCTTATGTTTTTTTTTTATTTAATAACTAATTATTCTTTACTGATATATTTATATTAGTCGAGAGTTTAAGTGAATTTTTAAATTTAAATTGAATTTGCTCTGTTTGTGTTTATTTGAATATTTTCATTTACACAGCGATATTGAGTTCTTAGACACGAAAAAAAGAAGTGAAATTTAATGAAGGATCGAAGTAGTTCGACGAACCCTTGATCAAGTCGAGAATCCTCGACAACATTGACATCAAGTCAAGCAATGACCTAGGCAGTGGTATTTTTTTTGTGTCGTAGGGATTGAGTAATCGGCGGCTTCGCGCTCGTAAAAGGTGAAGCACGTTTCCATAAGTGTTTTCACTGCCAATGCTGAGGCACGCGCTAGTAGCTGAACGTAAAACGCTTTCCCTTAGGAGACCCCGAAACTATTGTAACTTATTCAAATTAAAAAAAAAGAAAACATTTTTTTCGTGCCAAAAATATTCAAAATAGCTAAAATGGCGTTATAAACACTTACTTTACACGAATTTAGTCCATTTCTAACATTTTTAGATCATTTTTGATAATTTCTGATAGTTAAAAAAAAAAGATGAGAATAGCTCATTCGGTTAAAGTATAGTAAAGTCTTGTAGCGCAATGGATGGTCGGGGTTCAAATCCCCGCAGTGGCACTTTTTTTTCTTTTTTTTTCCGAGTCCTAATATTCTTATACATTAAAATAAAACACGAGGAGAGAAAAAGAATATTTTTAAATAGTTAAAATAAGAAAAATAGTTTTAAATCTTAAAAAATAATTCAATTTCGTTTCGAGGGAGATAAAAAGAAATGATACGAGTTTTAGTTGAGTGGAGGAGATCAGACAGGAAGTGTCTTTCCAAACGTTACTTATATTTCGCCGGAGGTACTTAAATCATTAGTCACCCATACCCGATAATTACGATCGCGAAGCGGCCTAAAATGCCTCAGAATGACGAATTATCCTCAGTACGAGAAGTCTTATTAAAAAACTTTTGAAAAAAAAAAAATTTAAATCACTTTACCAATTAAGGTCCGTCTGTAAGCAGAGCCTGTCTCATTTTTCTCGCTGACTATTTTCGTCTCTAGTTATGACTGGTAATGATTATCTTATAATTTCTACACGGAGTTATTTTGGGTCCTAACTATTTTTCATTGTGATTATTTTATTAATTTTAGTGAGTTTAAAAGCATTATTCCGGGTCTATAGAATTATTAAATAAATGTGGGATTTAATGATTTTGGAAATTTCATAGGATCTAATCTTAAGTAGCTATTATGGAGAGAAATGAGTTTAATGAGAGACTATGGGAGCCTGGGGCCTGTAGGTCCCAGAATGTTGGGCATCATGCGATCCATGGATTAATGGGGGTATTGCGTAAGATTTGAAAGACTTTGTAGGATCTCGTTATGAATTATCTTGCTCGGGGCGTGATACATGAGTCCCAAAATTTGGGTCTTATTTTGAAAATTGAAGATTTAAGGCACAAATCTTGAAAATTAAAGAGGTGAGTTGAATTTAACGTCACGCGAATGTCAGTAATTGTAGATCATTTTTGGGCCTTTTTTTTGGGACTTTTTTAGTTTGTAATATTCGGGATTTTTGTGGAGCAGATTTGAGAAAGATTGTTTAAAGATTAGAATGCAATTTTAAAATAATTTCTTTATGTTTATTGTAGACTTTTCAGAAATTGAGGTATTATTTTGATTAGTAGATTTAATAATAATAATAATAATAATAATAATAATAATAATAATAATAATAAATATAATAATAATGGAAGTGGAATTTCAAAGATAATAAATGAAAATTTATTCTCAACTTTTGAAAATTGGGCCCAACGGTTAGTAACTTGCGATGAGAGGTGGTGGGGGGAGTCATACGGACCCCACATCATCAGGGGGGGATTCGCAGACCGTTTTAATTGGCAGTAAAGTTTGCTGGAGACGCAAAAACATGAAATACTGCCGCAGGATGAGAGTGACTCTCGAAGGGGATCCAGCTTCTTCGCATTGCGTATATGAGTGCGTAAGGTTGTGTGAATTCTCTGTCTCTCTCTTTCTCTCTCTCTCTTTATCTTATGCGAAGCCTGCGCGGCGTTAGTCGAGCACAACAGGTGCATGACTTTAATGCGCGGCCATCATCATAGAGCTGAGCGGTGCCCTTTGAATCGAGCAGACGAAATGTCCTCGACTCTGTCTTAAACGCATGTGTGCATTTCGATTCTGATTTTTCATCTTTTTTATTTTTTTATCTCCTAATAGTATTCCTCCAAGACGCGACATTTTTTAAGCCTCAAGATCCTCAAATTAATTTAAAAAATATATATTGTTCCCGTTCGTGAATAAATTACCTGACAAAAAGGTGGTTAATAAATTTTAGTATAATAAAATCATGATAAAAATAATTTTTTTTGCATTAGGAAGAGGGAAATACCTTCGTACCGTCAGTATATACAGAAATACTGTATAATATGGATCTATTTTATGATTTTGTATACTGTACTGTATATTATACAGAAATACTGTATTATTCAGAAGTACTTTAAAGTAAAGAAATACTTTTAAAAATAGTTAAATAATGTAAAGTACAGAAATACTGTATAATACTGTATAATACTGTATATTATACTGTGCATTACGGGAAAGCTGTTTATTATACAGAAGCACTGTAATTATAGTAATAATTATAATTATTATGTAGAGTGCAGAAATTATATACTGTATAAGAAAAACTAGTACTGTATAATACATAATATAATACAAATACTGTATTATACAGAAATTTTGTTTTATACAGACATTCTGTGTTATACAGGAATACTGTACAATACAGAAATACTGTATAGAAAATTAATTCTGTATAACACATAATACAGTATAAGTACTGTATTATACAGAAATTTTGTTTTATACAGACATTCTGTGTTATACAGAAATACTGTACAATACAGAAATACTGTATAGAAAACCAGTACTGTATAATACATAATATAGTACAAATAACGTATTATACAGAAATTTTGTTTTATACAGACATTCTGTGTTATACAGGAATACTGTAAAATACAGAAATACTGCATAGAATACTAGTACTGTATAATACATAATACAGTACAAGTACTGAATTATACAGAAATTTTGTTTTATACAGATATTCTGTGTTATACAGTATTTCTGTATTGTAAAGTATTTCTGTATAATACAGAAATGCTGCATTGTACAAAATTACTGTAAAGTAAAGAAATACTGTATAAAAACGAAATAATTTAAAATACAGAATAATACGAGTTTCTTATAATATAATAATAATAATAATAATAATAATAATAATAACAGTATTGAATCGGATTTGTAAATGAAAATGGACCGATAATTATCCAAATAACTAAAAGAGCTCATTTGGAACATTTATTCGGCTTGATTTGCTGAATTTTTTACGATGAGAACCGAAAGTGAAACATCAATGTCCAATCAGGTTCAAATTGTGACGAGAATAATGTCCTACATCTATGTAAAAAAATCTTGAGATATGATTTATGGACGTTACTTGCCATTTACAATGATTATTATTCGTAGCTTGATATTCATCTTGATTATTTAATTGCAGAAAATATGCATATTCTAATAATAAAGATGATTATTGTTTGATTATTTATATCGTAAATAAGGATAATCTAGTTTTAATAATAGGGGATTTCAAAATGAGATAAATATTTTGCGAAACCGATTAAATTAATTCAGTTTTGGGTAGAGCGATTCAGCCTTGAATTTAAGAAATTAGATGCACTTCCGAGACACAGAAGGACATAGTCTGCTGATTACGTAATTTTTTTCTCTGCTCAACATGTTGGCGAACCAATGCTTAACAGCATATCTGTAATATGGACCCGCTTACGTCTTCTCTATTTTTCTATTTTTGTTTGTGTTTTTTTGTTTTTCTTTTTTCAAATATTTTTTTTCATAAAAGAAACCGGTTCCAAGAATCTAGGAGTTTCAAGTCCTGACCCTGACAATCGAACGTCTCTTAAGTCCGCTCAATTGATGATAAATATGTATTTCATTCGAGGAGGATGCTGTCTGTGTTGATTTTGACTTTCAAGTTTTACGCCAGACGAGAAACAAAATATTTTCGGCATCGCATCATCTTTTAACACAATCACGAAACCAGGAAAATTACACTCAATTTTGAGAGAACCCGGACCTTATCAGTATAAAAAACAATCGTCAAATTGGCATGAATAGTAACTTTCTACATAAAATCCATTAATGAATCGCGGTTGCCAAGGACAGAAAGACTGTATCGTTAATGCAGTCAAAAAAGTACTATATTACACAGAAATACGGTGTAATTCTGTATAATACTGTATATTATATAAAAATATTGTTCAGTAAAGAAATACTGCGTAATACAGTAGTATACTGTATAAAATACATAAATATTCTATGACTGTATGATATAAATACCTACTGTATAACAAAAATACTGCACAATACAAAAATACTGTATAAACTAGAAATACTGTATTATTAGCTGTAATTGTTTTGAGTAAATTATAGGTCTCGTGAAGTACTGTATAACATAGAAGTACTATGTTATACAGAAACACTGTATAATGCAGAAATACTTTGCAATACAGAAATACTGTATAGTACAGAAATATTAAATAATAAAGAAGTTCTGTACAACACATAAATACTGTATAACATAGAAATACTGTATAATATAGAAACTCTGTATAATACAGGAATACTGTGCATTACAGAAATACAGTCTAATGCAGAAATACTTTGCAATACAGAAATACTGTACAGTACAGAAATATTGAATAATACAGAAATACTGTACAACATAGAAATACTGTATAATACAGAAACACTGTATAATATAGGAATACTGTGCATTACAGAAATACTGTATACTTAGCTGTAATATGTTTCTTGAGTAAATTATAGGTCTCGTGAAATACTGTATAACATAGAAATACTGTATAATACATAAATACTGCAAATGCAGAAATACTGTATAATACAAAAATATTGTGCAATACGGAAATGCTGTGAAATTCAGAAATGCTGTTTTGTTATACAGGAGTACTGTATAACACTGTATATTGTACAAAATACTCTACAATTCTCCATATGAAATAATGTACAATACAGAAATATCGTATAATACAGAAATACTGTATAACACATTTACTGTATAAAGTGTATAATACGTAAATACTGTATAATACTGTATATTATGTTATACAGAGATTCTATACAGTGAAAAAGTGGTTTTGCAGTTCAGAATACTGTATAATACTTTAAAGTACAGAAATACAGTGCAACACAGAAATACTCTGCAATAATTTAGGAGCAACTGTATATTATACAGAAATACCGTTCAATTTCAGTATAAATTTACAACCTGAAGAGCTAGAAAATGCATAAAATCATGAAATTGAAAGAGATATTAATTCAGTGGGACGTATTCAAAAATTGCGAAAAGTATCTAGCTGTGGTACGTAATTCAGCATTTAAAATTCGGATTGCCACGACCTATCCCGCACTTTGGGTATTTTTAATCCAAAGGCCATCTTGTCCGGTTCACGATAATGTACACTGTAGTGAATTATGCAGATAACTCTGGAAATGTCAGTGGTCCGTTGTCGGATAGCTCGGTCCATCGATCTGCAGTAGTCCGGTTGGATGGTCTCGACGCGAAAGAGCAGAGAGGTGAAACGAAAAGGTGAAAGAGGGATGGAGGGGGGAAGAAGAACGAGTAGAAAAGGAAAAAACGGAAAAATAAATAAAGAAAAAAAGAATGAGGGAAAAAAAGGGAAAAACTGTATGCTAGGCGACAGAAAAGAGAAACAGAGGCGATCGCGGCGGGCGTGAACGCCGTTTGCCATTTCACAACTCGCGGGAATTCCCTGCATCGACTTATTCCAGCTTGTGAGAGAAAAAAAAGAAAAAAAAAAAAGAAAAAAACTTAGACGCAGATGCCAACTTTGAAAAACGAATAAAAGTTAATAGATTCTGAAGAATTTTAAGGATTTGTCCTCTACAACTCTCGTCATTTCTATTTTCATTTTTATTTGCAATTCACAAGTTTTCGAATCGATTGCAATTTCAGCAAGAATTGGCTAAAACTAAGTTTAGCTGGATTTACAGTGTTTTTCTGTATTTTACGGTATTTTACAGTAACTTTCTATATTTTATGATATTTTACAGTAACTTTCTGCATTTTACAGTATCTCTCAGTTTTTTACAGTATCTTTCTGTATTTTTGCAGTATTGTACAGTAGTTTTTGTTGTTATACAGTAAAATGCGGGATTATAATGTAATGTGTCGAATTGAAGGTAATAACGAATTAATTAACTTTTTCTTGAACATACTTAGGATTTTTGTAAGTTTTGCAGGTTTTATTTAAATTCTCCAGATGCGGTTTTCCCTTTCGTGAAAATTGAGTTTGCATTGAGAGACCGTGTTGTGGAATCCGCGTGGCACGTCGAGAGATAAATTGATTTCCATAGTGACACGGAATGCGGGCATAATTATCGCAAGTATGTTAACGAGTAGTTAACACGGGCTCGCTTGTTTTGTCCTTAACTCGGGTGGCTTCGATTTCTAGTAATCATTACGCACACCTACTGACAAAACCGAGGAAAAAAAGGAAAAACTATAATATAATGTTTGTTTGTAGGTACTAATAATTACGAGTGACTCATTCCTTTAAACTTTGCGATTATCAATGAATTCAATATTATTTTATCTGATTTATAATACCGAATCTGGTGCAGAAATACTGTAAAAATAAGGCAATACTGTATATTATACAGAAATACTGTGTAATACAGAATTACTGCATAGTACTGCACATTATAGAGAAATACTGCATATAGCACTGTGTATAATACAGAAATACTGTATAATACAGAAATTTTGTATAAAATAAAAGTACTGTAAAATATAGAAATACTGTATAATACAAAAATACTCTATTATACGGAAATACTGTATAATATTGATATATTTTATAATTTTGTATACAGTACTGTATATTATACAGACATACTTTGCAATACAGAAAAACTGTGCATTACAGGAATGTTCTTTATTATACAGAATCACTGTACTGTATTATTACAGTGCAGAAATAATATACTGCATAAAAAAACTTTACAGTGCACAAGTACTGTATTATACAGAAATACTGTGCAGCAAAAAAGTACTATATTATATAGAAATACTGTATAAGACAGAAATACTGTATAATACAGAAATTCTGTATTATCCAGCAGTATGTACTGTATAGTAAAGAAATACCATGTAAAAAAGAAATACTGTATAGGAAACTGTATAGTACTGTATATTTATACAAAAAAACTGTATAATACAAAAATACTCTATAATACGAAAATACTGTATAATATTGTATACAATACTGTACATTATACAGACATACTTTGCATTACAGAAAAAGTGTGCATTACAGGAATGTTCTTTATTATACAGAAGCATTTTACTGTATTATTACAGTGCAGAAATAATATTCTGTATAAAAAAACTTTACAGTACACAAGTACTGTATTATACAGAAATTTTGTCTTATACAGACATTGTGTTATACAGAAGTATTGTATTAAACAGAAATACTGTGCAGTAAAAAAGTACTATATTGTATGGAAATATTGTACAAGACAAAAATACTGTATAATACAGAAATGCTGTATTATTCAGCACTATGTACTGTATAGTAAAAAAAGTACCATACAAAAACGAAATACATAATGTGAAATACAGAAATACTTTACAGGAAACTGTATAGTACTGTATATTATATTATATATGCAGAAATATTTCACAGTACTGTATAGTACTGTATATTTATACAGAAATACTGTGCACACTAAAAGAATGCACATAAAAAATTGCACATAAAAAATCTAAATATCACGCATAACAGTCGAACTATATCACATATATTCCATGAAATCCGCATAATAGGAAAATAATAGGTGTTGACGTCGAGAATAATGGAAATGAGATCTGTCTATCTCAATGCGATAAAAGTGACACACGAAAGTGAAGTTCGCAAAGAATGGGTGATTCGTTGAAAATAGTGGGTGAGTGGTAAGTGAAGTGGGAGGGGGTGTGGTGGGCGGGGGGGGGAAGAGGGCAATATTCCATTAAAAGTGTGAAACGTCGTAGCTTCTCTGCTGGGCTAACAAACGCTCCTGATGACCGTGGGAACTCGACAATTATTTCCATTGTACATATAAAATTGTTTTTCCACTGCGTCATTCATAGAGCAAGCCGCGGCAAAGTTGCGAGAATCCGTTGACTTTTATCTTGGGACGAATCGTGGCCGATAGGAGGCCACATCGCTATCCTCTCTGAAAAGGGTGATGTCTTCCGCTCTTTATATACATCTTCGCGATTCACTATCTCCTACCGAGAATTCATCTCTGTGCTCTTAATTGAATCCTCTGCCAATTTGAATCACGCCTTTCGCTATATTCGATACTGTATTTATCATATCTCGTCTTTCTTTTCATTTTTATTTTCTGTTAGTATTTCTGTATTATATATATATATATATATACAGTAATTTCGGATCTGTACAGTTTTTCTGTGTGATATGCAGTGTTTCTTTATTGTATAGCATTTGTATTTCTGTATTTTACAGTATTTCTGTATTATACAGAATTTCTATATTATACAGTATTTCTATATTATACAGTATTTCTATATTATACAGTAGTTCTGTATAATACAGTATTTTTACGTTATACAGTATTCCTATACTGTGCAATATTTTTATATTATATGGTATTTCTGTATTATATAGTATTTCTATATTATACAGTATTTCTGTATTTTACAGTAATTCCGTATAATACAGTACTTTTATATTATATAGTATGTCTGTATTGTATAGTAATTCTGTATAATAAAGTATTTCTGTATTATACAGTATTTCTATATTATACAGTATGTATATATTATACAGTAGTTCTGTATAATACAGTATTTCTATATTATATAGTAATTCTGTATAATATAATATTTCTGTATTATACAGTATTTCTGCAGTGTACAGTAGTTCTATATAATATAGTATTTTTACGTTATACAGTATTTCTATACTGTGCAATATTTCTATATTATATGGTATTTCTGTATTGTATAGTTATTCTGTATAAGAAATTATTTCTGTATTATATAGTATTTCTATATTATACAGTATTTCTGTATTTTACAGTAATTCCGTATAATACAGTATTTTTATATTATATAGTATGTCTGTATTGTATAGTAATTCTGTATAATAAAGTATTTCTGTATTATACAGTATTTCTATATTATACAGTATGTATATATTATACAGTAGTTCTGTATAATACAGTATTTGTGTATTATACAGTATTTCTATATTATATAGTAATTCTATATAATATAATATTTCTGTATTATACAGTATTCCTATACTGTGCAATATTTCTATATTATATGGTATTTCTGTATTGTATAGTTATTCTGTATAAGAAATTTTTTCTGTATTATATAGTATTTCTATATTATACAGTATTTCTGTATTTTACAGTAATTCCGTATAATACAGTATTTTTATATTATATAGTATTTCTGTATTATACAGTAGTTCTGTATAATACACTATTTTTACGTTATACAGTATTCTTGTACTGTGTAATATTTCTATATTATATAGTATTTCTTTATTGTATAGTAATTCTGTATATATAAGTATTTCTGTATTATATACAGTCTCCTTTCCTAAATTTTGCTTTAGAGTTGTTTTTTCTGATTATAAATAACTTCAGATCTTAGAGACAGCTTTTTATAGTTTTTTTCAAACATTTTTCTGCTCACTAAAACGTTATAATTTCTTTTAAAAGGATTTTTCAAAAAATAAATGAATTACGAAAAGAACTAAATCCACTATATATGCCCTTCTTTCAAGCTGAAAGGCTTGAATGTCAGCGGGTCGCTTAAAAAGACAAAGAGTAACTTCCGGGTGTTACTTAGCGCTCTGTAAATAGTAAATGTAGCGTTACATGTGTAATATCGAGGTGCCCTTTGAATTTGAGTTTTTTATCTTCACTTGAACTTTAAGCTCCTTCAGTTAAAGTACATGCTTGCTAGGAGGCAATCTGATGTAACGAATCACTCAGAACGCATTAAATTATCTCATTCATGCTATTTTAATTACCTAAAAAACATATAAAAATTCGTAAAATATTTTTCTCAATGTATCTTGTAATAATAAAATTATTAGAGAGCATACTTAATTAATTATAGATTACAGTATACTCAAAAATATAGAATACTCTAAAATACAGAATACCATAATAGTCTAATTTAAAGAACCTGTTTTCGATTTTATTAAAAATTGCTCGTCACGCAGTTTAAGATAAATTTTTTTATAAAATTGCTTGACTAATAATAGAAGTTAGCGAGAAGCGTCAGAAGTGTGTTAAACGCATCAGAAATATACATAATACGGGCGAAAAGAGACAGTGGTTGAGAGCCCATGACATCATCTGTCATTAATGTTCTCGGGCAAAGGCAACGCGACCGCAGTGTTATTACAAACACTATAACGTTTCAACTTGTTGTACTTCGCTTTATTCACACATCGAATCCACTGCCAGGTTCCGGACCCTCACGCTTTTGCATTTTCCCTCCCACCGGAATTCACACTTTCATCATTTTATCACTTTAAATGAGTAATTGCAGTATTGAAAGCGTTTTTTCATCATTAAAATCAGTTTTAATTTGCTATTACTGTACAACAGTATTTTCTGATATTATACAGTATCTATGGATATTTTTACAGTATTTCTACATTTTACACTATTTCTGTATTAAACAGTATTTCTCTATTGCTCAGTATTTCTGTACTGTACAGTATTTATGTATTATACAGCATAATACAGAAATACTGTATAACAAAGAAGTACTGTATAATGTAGAAATACTGTAAAATATAGAAATACTGTACAATACAGAAATACTGTATAATACAGAAATACTGTACAATACAGGAATACTGAGCAATAGAGAAATACTGTGTAATATAGAAATAGTGTAAAATGTATAAATACTGTAAAAATACCCATAAATACTGTATATTATCAGAAAATACTGTTGTACAGTCATATATACAGTATATTATACAGTATTTCTGTATTGCACATTGTTTCTGTATTATACAGTATACTATACGGTATTGCTGTGCTATACAGTATTACTGTGATATACAGTATTATACAGTAATTCTGTATTACATACTATTTTTGTATTGCACAGTACTTTTGAACAGTACAATATTATACAGTATTGCTATGCTATACAGTCTTATACAGTAATTCTGTATTACACACTATTTCTTTATTGTACAGTATTTTTTAATAGTACAATATTTTACAGTGTTGCACAGTATCTCTGTGCTATACAGTATTATACAGTATTTCTGTATTGTACAGTATTTGTATTTCTATATTTATACAGTAATTGCACTACATAGTAGTTCTGAATTGCGAAGTATTTCTGTATTATACAGTGTTATGTATATTTTCCAGTATTTCCATAATCTATATTGAACACTATTTATTAACTGCACAGTATTATACAGTTTTTTACAGTATTTCTGTACTGTACAGTATTATACAGTATTGCTTTATATTAATGTATAAAATACAGTATCTCTATATTTCACAGAGTTTCTGTATAAATTACAGCATTATACAGTAACACTGTATTAGACAGTATTTCTGTAAAATATACAGTATTATATTGTATCTTTGTATTGCACAGTATTTCTAGACTGTATTGTAATTTGGAAATTACCGTACTGTATAATCCTGTATTATACAGTATTTCTGCATTATACAGTATTTCTGCAATACACAGTATTTCTGCATTATAAAATATTTCTGCATTATAAAATATTTCTGTATTATCCAATATTAATTTCTTGTATAGTATTACTGTATTATACAGTATTTCTGTATTATACAGTATTACTGTATTATACAGCATTACTGTATTATACAGTATTACTGTATTATACAGTATTACTGTATTATACAGTATTACTGTATTATACAGTATTACTGTATTATACAGTATTTCTGTATTATACAGTATTTCTGTATTATACAATATTTTATCACTAAAAAGTGATACACTATATATATATATATATAATATTCATACTAATTTTTTTCGTTGCGTGGCATTCTAGCTTAAGAGATACTTTTATTTCCTCACTCTTTGCGGTGAATCGATCAGAAAATCAATTCCCGAGTGATCAATCATGCGAATTCTATATCCCCATATATTTAACGGGAATATAGAGGCTTGGTGGACCGTGACTGATTTTGATTCTTACGACCACTTGAATTACTCTATTCTCTATTGGAAATTTGATATAAGAGCATTGGCATTCCCTTCCCCTATGAATCTTATATTTGTAATTTTATACACACATTGTATCTCAATCTTCTATTTGAGCAAATGAGAACCACCGTCGGCGTGCCGCGGAGAACTGGTTAATTGACTCACGCTCGACTGCCGGTCGATTTCGTATCGATTGAGATAATAGGACCGACGATTTACGATTGCGTATATTTCTCGTGTATATCTACCAGTTCTGGCTTACAGGTGGTTACTTTCAAGGCTCACGGCACTTATAAAGTGTACTTAGACTTTCGACAGTCGATTTTATGTCTCACTTCCCGTTTCTAGCATTCAAATCACTCGCTGAATAATTATTTTAAACTGCAAAAGCATTCTTCTATTATTTTAAATGAGAATTATTTGTATTTTACCGATTTTACCACTTTTTTTTAATGTGTGTATTTATTTAGACAGGTAAAATATCAGAAAACAATTTATATGCAAATAAAAGGTCTAAAAATAAATAATAATAATAATAATAATAATAATAATAATAATCATCATCATAATAATAATAAAAATGCATACAATAAAAGTGTGTATTGAAAATAATTTATGTAAAAATAATACACTACTTTTTTTCCAGACAAATATGTGTAGTATATTTTTTATATACGAATTGAGTTTACTAGTCTACATTTTTTTATACACATATTTGCACTCTTTTTACATGAACATATTTGCAGTATCTTTAACATATATTTTACAGAAATACTTTTTCTACATGTTTCTTTGGCATAGATTTCCCTGACAATATTTTTATTACTGCTTTTTTTATTGTAGTTCATTTTCCTTTTGATGTAGGATCGTAACTAACTCAGGGGTGATTAGGAAGACATAATCCTGAGATTAGTTGAGATATTTATGTGATGAGTTTCATCACATGAAAGAAAGTGAGCTTGGAGTTTGTAAGTCAAGTTAAGAGTTAAGAGGCAAGAAAAAAATCCCACATGGCCTCGAAAGTACAGCTAAACTGGTGCTATACTTTTTTTTTTGTGAGTCGTTTCATTACGGAAATCGTAAAAATGTAAAAACGTTTATCTGTATCTCTGAGTAATTGTTGACTAATTTTATCACAATAAGGCAATTTTTTTATTTAAAAAAAGAAATAACATGATTAAATTGATCCTGGATAATTCGGTTTCTTATGCTCAAGTGCATATTGGATTTAAATACTGTATAATATGGAAATATGGAGCAATACAGAAATACTGTATAATACAGAAATATGTACTGTATAATAAAGAAATTTTGTGCACTACAGAA
This sequence comes from Synergus japonicus, assembly GCA_900474275.1. Lineage (NCBI taxonomy): Eukaryota > Metazoa > Arthropoda > Insecta > Hymenoptera > Cynipidae > Synergus > Synergus japonicus. The sequence continues at coordinate 52,246 of UCOH01011838.1, read as the reverse complement.
ATATTGTACAATACAGAAATACTATATTATACAGAAATACTGTATTATACAGAAACACTGTATTATACAGAAATACTGCACAGTACAAAAATATTATACAGTACAGAAATACCTAAAAAAATGTAGTACTGTATTATACAGAAATATTGTATTGTACAGAAGTACTGTATTATACAGAACTACTGTATTAAACATAAATACTGTACAATACAGAAATCCTTTATAATATTGTATTGTACTGTATATTACTGTATATTACATAGTAATACTGTAAATTATACAGAAATGCTGTATTATGTAGAACTACTGTATTCTACAGAAATACTATATTTTACAGAATTATTTTATTGTTATATTATTGTATTATACAGAACTACTGTATTATATAGAAATACTCTATAATACAGAAATACTGTATTATACAGAAATACTATACTATACAGTAGTTCAGCCAATTTTTTTTATAATTGAATACAGAGCATTATACAATATTATAATAAAAAATTAAATAAGCAGGAGAGTTGTGTCCATCAAAACTGAAATTTGAAAGGCAAGACTAAAAAAAAATTGACAGCAACTCATTAAGAATAAGTGAATGCTGCAGAAGTACTTGTCTATTTTACTGCTTGAGTCTCGTTCATATACATATATATATACAAATCTATAAGTAATCAGTCGTTCACGACGACCCACGCACTCTTCGCAGTTTCCAACACACAAACTCGTCACAATTCGCAGGTTGTGAGATTCATTTACACATATGTATGCATTTATGTATATTGTATAATATCTATGTGTGTTTAATGTTGTATATATGAATCGGGATGTATAGAATTATAGACGTCTCGCTGACACGTCGACCGATATAGAGAACGTGGCTAATGACGGCCACTCGTAAGGCAGGATCCAGCGTCCTTGCAAATTGCAGGATCCTTGCCCCTTGTACAGCACGTTGCGTCAGTGGTTGGTTTCACCTATCGCCCCTCCTTTCCCACTCTCAGACGACAAACACATGCACTGTGTTTCTCATTTGCATTCCATTTCAGTTCATTGAAAAATAATATTTTTTTAGCGATTTTTTTTACTCTCATTCGTCGTTATTTAGCGAAAAACATTTTTTAAAGGTATTTGATAGAAATAGTGTATTACACACAAATACTGTTTTATGCAAATGTACTGTATTATATAAAATACTGTACTATACAGAAATAGTGTATTATATAGAAATACTGTATTATACAAAAGTACTGTATTATACAGAAGTACTGTTTTATACTAAAGTACTGTATTACATAAAAATACTGTACTATATAGAACTACTGTATTATACAGGAATACTGTATTATACAGAAATACTTACTATACAGAACTACTGTTTTATGCAGAACTACTGTATTATACAGATATACTGTATTATACAAAAGTACTATATTATATAAAAATACTGTACTGTACAGAACTACTGTATTATACTAAAGTACTGTATTACATAAAAATACTGTACTATGTAGAAACTGAATTATACAGGAATACTGTATTATACAGAAATACTGTACTTTACAGAACTACTGTATTATACAAAAGTACTGTATTACATAAAAAGACTGTACTATATAGAACTACTGTATTATACAGGTATACTGTATTATACAGAAATACTGTACTATACAGAACTACTGTATTATGCAGAAATACTGTATTATACAGAAATACTGTATTATACAGAAATACTGTATTATACAGAAGTACTATATTATATAAAAATACTGTATTATACAGAAATACTGTTTTATACTAAAGTACTGTATTATATAAAAATACTGTACAATACAGAACTACTGTTTTATACTAAAGTACTGTATTATATAAAAATACTGTACAATACAGAACTACTGTATTATACAGAAATAGTGTATTATACAGAAATACTGTATTATACAAAAGTACTGTATTATATAAAAATACTGTAGTATATAGAAATACTGTACTATACAGAACTACTGTATTATATAAAAGTACTGTATTACATAAAAATACTGTACTATATAGAACTACTGTATTATACAGGAATACTGTATTATGCAGAAATACTGTATTATACAGAAATACTGTATTATACAAAAGTACTATATTATATAAAAATACTGTATTATACAGAAATACTGTTTTATACTAAAGTACTGTATTACATAAAAATACTGTACTATACAGAACTACTGTATTATACAGAAATAGTGTATTATACAGAAATACTGTACTATACAGAACTACTGTATTATACAGAAATAGTGTATTATACAGGAATACTGTAAAGTACAAAAATACTGTATAATACAGAAATACTATATTATACAGAAATATTGTATACTAGAGAAATACGTACTGTATAATACAAAAATAGTATTTCTGTGATTCACGGTATGCTCCACAGTAAAAAATACAGTAAATTGAAATAATTATTGATACTTATAATATGGGAGGAAGGTCTTCCAGTGAAATTCTGGCACATGCGCCAGTTTTTAATGCACTTATTGAATATAAATACAGTTGCAATAATAAGTATGTACCATGCGCACAGCTTGCGTACGAATAACGTAACGTTATCTCTGTCTTTCTCTGCTCGCGACACACAAGCTAATTGATCTTTCCAGCGCGCTTGAACCCGATAATTATCATTTACATATTATACGCGATCGTGTATTACCGGGAGGCAGCAGCCCGACATCGGCTAAGAATAAGGCTTTACTGCTCTTCTTCGCAAGTCCCTATTGCATGCTCGTTAGTGTTCTTAACCCCTTAATCAGCGAGCACTCTAACGATGGAAGACTGCACCACCTGTAAACGGAAAAGATCTTAACTCTCTTCAGATCAAATCTTGTTTTCTTCATTTTTTTTGCGTACTTCGAAATTAGCGGATTTCGACGTTTATGTGACCTTGGCTCTTCTGTATAATCATGTATATATTGTGTGAAACTGTATATTGTATAAAACTGTATGTAAAAATTGTGTATATTTATATAAAAATGTGTTCGGTGTGAAACAATACTTCTGTACAATATAGTATTTCTTTACTGTACTGTAGTTCTGTATAATACAGGATTTCTGTATTTTACAATTTTTCTGTATAATACAGTATTTCTTTACTGTACAATATTTTGTATTATAAAGTATTTCTGTATTATACAGTATTTATGTATAATACAGTATTTCTGTATAATAGTATTTCTGCACTGTATAGTATTTCTGTATAATACAGTACTACATTTTCATGTACTGTATAATAGTATTTTTACATTGTATAGTATTTCTGTATAATACAATATTTCTGTATAGTACAATATTTGTATATAATACAGTACTTCTGTATTATATAGTAATTCTGTATAATACAGTATTTCTGTATAATACACTATTTCTGTAGAATATAGTATTTCTTTATAATACAGTAATTCTGTATAATACAGTATTTCTCTATAATACAGTATTTCTGTATAATACAATAGTTGTGTATGATACAATATTTCTGAGTAGTAATTAATCAAGTTTAATTAATTCTTCTTTATTTTTAGGAGAGGATCAATATCGAGGTGCAGGCGGAAGCAGTAGCGGTAGTCCTCCTGCGAGTCTTCTGGTGGTACCTCAGCCTTTGACTGTGAAACCCTCTCACCCCTCTCACCTTAATCCCCACCTTGGAGGACCCCATAATCACCCTCCGAGGAAGTACCAGTGCAAAATGTGCCCTCAGGTATGTCTATATAGGTCTATAGTTTAAAACTCTAGTGTTCTTCATTAAAATTATAAGAAGCGACCCAAGTGCCTAGACAATTCCCGTTGACTCCAAAAAGCTGTGGGACATTTAACGCAGCTTCCTGAACTCTCAAGTACTTTTTTCCTCTCTGGTTCTCTCACTCAAAAATGAGAGATGAAAAAAATGGAAATTTAGGTCTCAAGATAAAAACCAGAAACTTTTCATTTCCTTCATCACAATTCCAATCTATAAGAATAATTTTTAAAAAATATAAGAACTGTATTCTATATTATTGAAAAAATAATTTTTAATACATTATTGGACACTTTAAAAATATTATACAGTAATTCTGCGTTATACAGTATTTCTGTATTATACAGTACAGTAATTTTATATTGTACAATTATTCTGTATTTTATCGTACTTCTGTATTGTACAGTGATTTTATACTCAATAATGATTATGTGTTAGTGTTATACAGAAATACTGTAAAACACAATTACTGTATAATTCAGAATCACTGTAAAATACAAAATATCTGTAACATACAGAAATACTATACAATACTGGATAGTAAAAAAATACTGTATAACCAAAATTGCACAATATTTCTGTATTTTACAGTATTTTACAGTATTTTACAGAAGTATCGTAAGATACCAAAATACTATATTATGAAAATTAAATAATAATTCATAAAATATATTAAATAAACATTTATAATAATTATTATAATTAATTAAAATTAATTATAAGTTTAAAAATTTTAAACCATAAAATACTGTATAATAGAGATACAGGAAAATATTTGAAAAGCTTAAAAGATTAAATGTCAAGCGGGTGGGAAAAGCCGGCTTGTAAATGTGAAAATTTGTAAAGGACCGGCCAGGAAAACATTAGCAACAGCTCAATTTTGGAAAATCTGTTCAACAACCCTCGAGCTAACCCTTATTTAAATTACCGTTCTTTTGGGACTCACCCAGATCTTCTTTTACCTGGTTTTTGGGACCGCAAGGGGAAAAGGGAAAGGGGAGGGGTGATGAGCCAGGAGGTCAGATCCTCGGTATATTACACCACTAGCAAAGAAAAGTGGTTGCTGAATGGTCCATGTTTTACAACAGTGGCAGAACCGAAATTCTAAAACCTTCGTGGCTTCCACCTTCTTGTTTGTGTCTACCTCTCGAACAATTTGCCAAACCAGTCTGAGTGTTTATTCTCCCCTTCTGCCTCGTTTTGAGTGTTTAAAATCCTTTTTCCCTCCTTCTCTTTCACGTATCGTAAATCCACAGCACGGGCCAAAAACCTTAGGCTTAAAGGGTTAACGTACTATAAAACAGACATTTATCGACGTTAAAGGGCCACAGAAAAAAAAGTGACCACTTTTATTGCCCCGACATTTTTATGATCGAGCCCAAAATCCGGAAGCTTTTTCCCCATTATCCCTTTCTCCAGGATTAGAAAAGAGAAAATGGGAAAGTTCAAGGCGTTTTTTTATAATCTCGAGAAGTTTCCCAGGAGTTTAATATTTTATTTTAATTTTAATATTTATTTATTTATTTTTTTTTTTGAAATGCAGTTTAATTTACAAATAACTGATAAACGGATAGCATTAATTATAAAATAATTAGCTGTTCTCCAGACTTAATTTTCTCGAGAATTTGATTTCGTAATTTATTTTTAGGAATCCGAGTCGTTTAGCTCCCACACTTTCAAAACCATTGCCGAAAGGAAAAGCATTAGTCACGTCACGTCACGCGTCGTCGAGCCTGAGATTTCGGATTCCCTTGCTCGGCTCAATAATTAAAAGCCCAAAAATCGAACCAATACTCGTCACGGATCATCGGTCGTTTAATTAATTTGACCCGGGAAAAATTGTTTTTAAACTCTACCGGAGTTACGCTGCACTGGCGAGGCTAAAGAATGTGAGAAAGAGGGGAAAGTCTTGGACGTGAATGGAGAGATTCATTTTTTTAAATTGGGATGAAGGCATTATAAGTCGTGACTCTTCAATTTAAAAACCTTAGAAATTACAGAAACTTATTTATTCATCTTTCTGATTTTTTTCCCTCTTAAAATTACCAAAATTACTAATTTAAAAAAAATGCCCAACAATTAATCTGTAAGTGAAGGGAAAATTATTATTCTAAATCATAACGTTAGCTCAAGTCTTTTCCAGGTCTAAGAAGACAACATCAGCATATCAAAGTGCGTGCCTCAAATAGTGTAGAGGAGGGAATGAATCAAGGAGAGTGAACGAAGCAATGTGCCTTTATAGCCGGAGGGCCAGGATTCAAGTCCGGAGGCTAGTCTACCGTGACGGCACAGCATCCTGTCTTTCCCTGCCCCCTTTATCCCTGCATCTTCATCTTTTACCCTCACTCGCTTCATCAGCCACTCTCTCCCTCATCTCCCCTTTTTCCCTTTATATCATCTTCGTCGCGGTCCACACAGCTTTTTTCACCTCTCCTTAACTCTTTTCAATCCTCTCCTCATTCCTAGATCCTCTCTCTCTTCCTCTCCTCGATTGATCTCTACTCTTTTCTCTCCCGCGAACTTGCGGAAACCACAGAGCGGATCTAGTTAACTGCGCTGCACGGCATTCGCGGAATAATATTGTGGATGAGGGAGAGATGAGAGACCGAGAAGAAAGAGGAAGTCACGTGATCTAATTCGTTGAAGGAAATCTTGATTCTTCACTATTTTTATCCATTCTGTATAGTCAGATTCTCTATTTCTGCGATCTTTGCACGAGGAAGTTCAGACGGTAGATTTAAGCTCAGTTGGTGATTATTTGGTCGCAATATTGCCGAAACATAATTTTTCGCAGCCGAAATACAAAAATTGAGCTACTGCGCAGCCAAAATATGTAAATTGAGCTGCTGCGCATCAATAATATACAAATTAGGGTACTGCGCAGATTAATCTATTTATCAATTGATCTACTGCGCAGTCGATAGACTAAAATTGATTTAAATCGCATATATCAAACATGAAATAATCTGGTGCGCATGCGTAGTACAGTATTCTTTGTAAAATACAGTAGTTCTGTGCAATACAGTATTTCTGTATAACACAGAATTTACTTTAACAGTATTCTTGTACAATACAGAATATCGTATAATGTCGTTCTGCAAAATATAGTATTTCTGTAGAACACAGACTTCTGTATAATACAGTATTTCTGTATAATGCATTATATAGTTCTGTATAATATAGTATTTTTATACAGTACAATAGTTCTGTATAATAAAGTAGTTTTGTAAAATATAGTTTTTCTGTAGAACGCAGTGGTTCTGTATTATACAGAAATACTGTATAATGCATTATACAGAATGTTTTGTATACTGTATAGTATTTCTATATAATAAAGTAGTTTTTCAAAATATAATATTTCTGTAGAACACAGTGGTTCTGTATAATACAGTATCTCTGTATAATACAGTATTTCTGTATAATATAGAATTTCTGTACTGTACAATATTTCTGTATTATACAGTATATCTGTATAATACAGTATGTCTGTATAATACAGTGGTTCTGTATAATACAGTAGTTCTGTATAATAGAGTATTTCTGTATAATATAGAATTTCTGTATTATACAGTATATCTGTATAATACAGTTTACTATATAATAAAGTATCTCTGTATAATATAGAATTTCTGTATTATACAGTATATCTGTATAATACAGTATTTCTGTATAATGCAGTATTTCTGTACAATACAGTATTTCTGTATTATACAGTTTTTCTGTATAATACAATATCTCTGTATAATACAGTATCTCTGTATAATATAGTATTTCTGTATAATACAGTATCTCTGTGTAATTCATTATATCTGTATAATATAAAATTTCTGTACTGTACAATATTTCTATATTATACAGTATCTCTGTATAATACAGTATTTCTGTACTGTGCAATATTTCTATATTATACAATAGTTCCGTACAATAAAGTAATTATGTAAAGTATAGTCTTTTTGTAGAACACACTAACACAGCAGTTCTACAATTCTATGCAATACAGTATTTCTGTATAATACAGAATAGTTCGGAATAAGTTAATTTAAAAATGCATTTCCTAATACAGTAGATAAAAATTCTTGGAATTAAAATACTTTACAGCAGTTTTTGTCGTAAAAAAATGTAACGGTAGATTTAAAATTACAAATGTATTTCTCGTAGGTCCGATTATGCCGGTTCAGGTTCATCAAAGACTGGTAATTATACTTTTATACAAGTCTCCGCTTGCTCTCAAGGAACACTGTTTCTGAATGGGAGAGTAATTAAGTTTCAGTAAAATATTCTCGACTCCCGACGTGACTTCCATTGAGGCCCTCTTTGCCAATCGACTTCTGTGCGGCAACAATGCGTTTGAATGTGCCCCACATTCACCAAAGAAATTACCCAACCATTCAATGACACTCCCTGTGAAAAAAAAGTTTAATCAAGCCTAAACTTCTAAACAAAAACAAAAGCCACCTCAATTTTCGTTCAATTTCTTTCTTTATTTATTTATTTCTATACTAATCCAGACAATTCAGTATAAATTTCTCATTTTACTCCTCTTTTTACTGAATAAATAGACAAATAAATGAAGAATTCGAAATCTAGTCTCAAAATTCCGTCTCTTGATTTTACAAAATACTATTAAACCAATCAGATTTTCAGCAACAATGCATTTGGCGCAAAATTCAATAATAAAAATTCCAAAAATTGACCATAGGAAAGGGCCTGAGATTAGGATCTCCCTGGTATCGTAATTTGTAGTAAGGAACAAATAACTAATTTTGTGAGTCGTTAACGGTATCAGGCTACTTTGGAAGAGCTCATTTCCGGGAAGAACCGTCGCTCATTTCTGGGTGTAATAATACGATGTGAGATGAGTGATTAAAATTAGATCTAAGTCGATGTTTTCAGAACGGTCCCTTGTCTTGAATGGTAGTAGGGGTGGGGGGACAAAGGGGGGGATGCTGCCCACAAAAGGGATAAAAAATCGAGTGGAAAAAATGACGGGTCTCTCGCTACCGTGGTGCGTGATCAGGTGAGGGCCCCGACGTTGCTACGTGAACACTCAGACATTTTTCTTTCATACACATACACATCCCCGATCTCATTGTGTTAGTTAATGTGGATCAGAGTAGCCGGCAGTTCGCATCCAAGACCGCTCACCAGCCACAGAGATTTTTGTTTCCGCTTGTCGTTAAAGTCTTCCAATTTCCGTATCTCTCATCCCCAAGTGTATAAGTCGTAAACTCGAAAACTTGAGGCTGAAAAAAAGTTGAATCAGTAATTTTCTGCTGATTCGATCCAGTAAACTGGATTTTAACAGATTTCACGAATATTTTCGGAATTTTGTTGTTCAGAATGTTGGGAAATTATCTTTAGGTGAGAAAGTAGTCTACTGCGCATGTTTTCGAGTGAAAACGATCTACTGCGCATGCGCACAACTGATAATGACCTACTGCGCATGCGCACAGCTGAAAATCGTCTACTACGCAATCCTAATCTCAAAATAGACTCTAAACATATTTATTTCCAATCTTCGTTGAGTAAAATGAGAAAATGAAATTTTTATCCTAGAATTCGGATCCAACGTTAAATATTTTTTTTTTTTTAAATGTAAAAATTCCCCGATCTTCTTTTTTCTGAAATTGATCTTATTTCCGAGACGTTGGAGACCTAATCTCTTTTAAAAAGAGAATTTCTCGTAGAAATTGATCGAAGGCTTGATGAAAGAGTGGGTGGGGGATCTCGCGGAGAATCGCAAGGGTCACACAGTGAATTCGAATGTGCGGGGTCGAGAAGAATTTTGAATAGGTTAGGCTAGGTCGGATCAGGTGCTCCTTGGGCCCAAGAAGCGGCCAGTGCAGCCTCCCACGCCAAACAAAAGTCCTTAAGCCTTAGACTGAACATGATACCCCATTTACTGTCTATGTACTAAATTTCTAAGTCCCATGTATATCGCACGCCGTCTCACAATAACCCTCGGCCGGAGTTATGTAACCGTCCGCTCGTCCATTTTCGGCGCAGAAAAGATCGCCTTTTCAATGGGACACATATACGGACGAATGGGGCGAGCGAGAGGATCCAGAATCGCGATAGCTTTCTCGAATCGGTGTGAACGCACTCCCGAGGATTCCTGATTAAATGGATGTGAAAGGAAGGAAATATTAAAATATATTTCTTCTTTAATTAAATTTTTTTCTTGATGAATTATGCTATTTATTTTTTACCAAGTAGAATCTGCGGATGACAACCACTGAGAAATTCTGATTCCTCGATCCTGTACAATCTCCGGCGTGATAACGCGTGACAATTCGAATTTACTCGCAATTACGTGCGGCTCCGGCTTCTGTGGTTCAGGTTCGGGGAGACGTATGCAGCAGGAGCGTATTGAGGATAAAATAGAATCTTGAGAATTTCTTGTTTGGGGAATGTTGAAAAAGTGGAGAAAATGTTTAGCAAATGTTTAGAATTTTTTTTATTTTGTTAGAAATTGTCGGAGGGAGTTTGGAAATGATAACTCGGAAACAATTTAATTAAAAAAGAGACACCTTGGATATTTATGTGATTTGGTACGGCCCTGATACACGATCCCGGTAGCTCTCCGTGTCAAAGCTGACCACAATCCAATTTTTTGCTTTCGACCGATAGACTGTATCCTACGATGCACGATCGAATCTCTCATTCGTTCCTTATTGTCCCGCACCGGCAGAAACGTTAATGGCTTTCGCAAGAGAGACTCTGTGACGGGATTTGAAAGTGTTACTCAAAATGCGATCTGATTTCACATTCGGTTCAATAGACTCTGATTTTTAGTACTGAGACTTCCGGCGTTTTGGCAGAAATTAAAAAAGAAATGAATCGCAGTCTTTTGGGATTGAGAATTATTTTACTGTGAGATACTGATCGCAGATATTTAATTGACAAATTTTTTTTTAATTGATATTTCTAGCTTTAGTTGATGCATAATTACATATACTGGCGGAAATAATCGGCTGCGAATGTATTATAGTCAAAATGATCTACTGCGCATGTTTAGTAGCCAAAATAATCTTCTGCGCATGTATAGTAATTAAAATGATTTACTGCGCAAGTGTAGTAGTCAATATGATCTACTGCGCATATCTAATAGTGAAAATAATCCACAGCGCATCTCTAAAAACCAAATTTAACATTTAGAATACATGCTTTAATCCACTTTTATCGCTCTACCAAAATAAGGCCCAAACCAGCAACTTCACTTTTTTATTAACCTGACACGACGACAGATTTTGGTTCAAAAAACCATGAGTCGCGTGGCACTTTTTACGAGGGTTGTCTGAAGTAGGTAAAAAATTTAGGTTAGATAGTCATTGCCGTTGTGCAGAAATCGGATTTCTCCCATGTTAAGGCCCTTTTATAGGGGGGGGGCATGGAGGAAAAATGAATAAAAAGGAGGGGAAGTAAAATAAAAAAAAAGAAAGAGTAAATAAGAAACGAGTAGTGCTCAGAGAGGATGTCGGTCGTAAATCTGTGGCGGGGCCTCATCACAGACTGAATATTCCCCCCTTCCCCACCCCTTCCCGCCAACGTTAGCTATTCTCGACTCTCTTTGGTTCCAAGATCTGATGCTCTTGGACTCTCAACGGTAGCGAAAAGAAGAGGGGGGAGAGACTCTTATCTCCTTTCTTTTTTGCTTGGGTCTTACGAAAATGGGCCTCACCCTCGCGAGACGGTAGCCGATTCCCTCGGAAATTGAGTAGCTATAAAATTAATTATTCCCCGGTGCTTTATCGTCCTTGTGCAGGCCCGGTATTCAAGTTGATTTGCTTCTTGGAGATTGTAGTGCGGGGCCTTGGTTAAAATGGGCCTTATGCAGTAAAGTCAATCAATTACTCGTTCTAATTTAATTTTCAGCGATAGAGATCATTTAGAATGAAATAAGGGGTTTCGGCAGATAAATTTTGGGTCTTATATGACCCAATTATAAAATACGGTCCACAATAAAATTTTCGGAAAATTCAAGTTTTATATAAATAGTTGACATACAAAAGACACAAAGATCTTTTTATTTTTTTCTAATTCTTTGAAAAAAATTGGGCCCAAAGACCCATCTGCTTACAAAATAATTTTTTTATCCATTACCAACACTTTTTTCTCCATCGAGAATTTACAATTGTACATTGAATATAAATTTCTTTCAATATGCAAACGAGTAGCAGATAAGGCCCAAAATATCTCTTCCGATCTGACATTAAGTGTCGGGTAAACATCCTTTTATTGATTCGAGCGCCTATTGTGATTCAAAAATGTCGAATTAATCGGAAGTGGAAGGACATCTAAAGAATAAATAGAAAGCTAGCGAGGGTTTTCTCACCTCTCTCATTCAGGCCCTTTTTTCAAAAAACTCTGTCCATTTCCGGTTATATCTTGGCTCGAGATTCAATCGATTTCGATTTGCCGGCTCGAAATCCTCGTTAACTCTAGTGACAAACCATTTTTTTTTCTTTCCTTCGTATTTTTCAAATAAGAAACTTTGCCGCTAAAGTCCCTCCATCGCTAAAGTGTTTAATCTCACCGGAAATGCGAGGAATTTCGGCATTCTCACTGAAACCACCCTCTTAACTCTCGTCGAGGATTTTCTTCCTCTCACCAACCCTTAAACTCGTTTCGAGTGCCGCGTGAAAAATTTTCAAACTTCCGACTTCTTAAGAGGCTCGGATTAATTGGATTTTCTTGTTTTCAAATATTTGATGAAATTCATCCTGTTCTTAAAGACTCGAAACGATTTCGAAAACTTGAAATATTTTCCGACCTGAGGCGAAAAAAAATAATAAATGATAAAAAAAATATAATAATAAAACAATTACATCATTATTCAATTAATCTGAAATAGGAAAGATGAATTTTAGGACATAAGGACTCAGCAATTAGGCCCAAAATACATTTTTGGGATTAAAAGCCCAATTGCACCTAAGGCCCAAAATACAATTTTCGAACAATGTAAGTTTCTGTACAAAGTTAATTTATCAATCTCATAACAAAGATCTAAAATATATATATATATATATATATATATATATATAAAAACTTCAGGCCCATAACTTTTGGGTCTTGGGATCTAATCTGTTCTTAAGACCAAAAATACAATTGTAAGACAAATATAAATTTCTATAAAGAGTTAAAATATCGAGAGCACACAGAACATCGTTAATATTTTTAGGCCTTATAGGACCCAATTAATAAATAAGACCCAAAATTTAATTTTGTCTTAAATCGTGAAAAATACTCGAATAACACGCCTCTAAATTCTAAATGACCTAAAACCTCGTCAACAACAAATCAGATCCAAGAGGCACAATAAATCTCGTAAGACCCAATTTTTGGGACTGGTGGATACGCTTGTTTGGCTACGTATCACACGACCTGATGAGTCTTCAGGATTTCGAGTGAAAGGAGAGGGGAGAAAAACTTGGCTGATGTGTGTTTAAGTATAGAGTATACCACCGCCCCCCTTTCCCCTTATACCCCTCTGGCTCTCCTGGACCCCAATTTCTTTTCGAGCCTCCCTATTTCTCATTTTCTCCCCCTCTCATAGAAGCTAGATGTTGAAGGGGAGCAGGGAGCGAGGAGAGAATCGAAACTCACTTCCTAGGGATGCTGCCCCCGAAGTCAGGTTCCCATGCCCTCTGTATCTTTTATCCTTTTCTCTCGCACATGGGCCCTTCGTCCCTCTTCAATTCTACGAGCCTAGTCTGCCACCTGTCCCTGCGTCTGGACCCTAAGGAGTAAGGATGTCTTCCTATTACATGTTCAACACAAATCCTCAACCCATTGTTTCTACTCCTTTTCCTATTTTTTAAAGCCCCATCTCTTTTTTCTTGAAAATTAATTTTTTAATTGATTAATTAATGCTAAAAATTTTTTTGTACTAGAAATTGTAGTGAAATTTCTCGTATAAACAAATGAGATTTGTGATAGAGAAAAGATTGTTTTTTTTTCAATTTTTAAAATATTTTGGGCCTTAAGACTCAATTTGGGACTTAAGGCCCGAAACATTTTTTATTTACTAACAATTACAGTGGGACTTGAAACAAATTAGATGCAATGTAATCAGAAGTGAAAATAGGTCTTTAAAATTTTTAATTGGGCTTTTTTGGGTCTAATTTGGGAGCTGAGGCCCAAAATTAAATTTATCTTTACAAAAAAAATTCTAGATCTCCGGGGAAATTCAAAATGTATCAGTTCTAGTCTGATAATGAATGAACATGTGTTTATATAAATTTTTTCAAATTTTGGGCCTTAAAGGATCCATTTTAGAACTTAAGGCCCAAAATTACACATATGATAAAATCTCAGGGCTCTTCAAGATAAATTAGATACAGTGTCATACAGAATAAAAGTAGGTTTTGATCGACTGGTTTTATTTGGGCCTTAGTGACAGATTTGGGACATATAAGGCCCGAAATGAAATAAATAAAATGGGTCCTAAGATCCTAAAATTTTCGATATTCAAAAATTTGTGTTTTTTAACTTGGAATTGCAAGTAATTTTCGCAAAATACTGAATACACTTGAAAGCAAATTATTTTAACAAACCTTTGACATTTGACCCAATTAAAGTGTTCTAATTAATTTCGTAAATGGCTCTAGAGGAAAAATTGGATTTATTGAACGACCTCTTGATTTTTGTCCTATATCTTTCTGTAAAATGTAAAGGTCAACCCCGATCATCCTGGGATTGATTTAGCGTGTTAATGATGAACGCCCCCCTCCCACACGAATTAAATATGAGATTGCTCCAGCCAAAGGTAGGTATTTTTTACCTGCCTTCGAGCTGTGCCCCACAGACATCTGGTCAGATTTTGTTTCACAAAAAAATTCATTGCCCTTGCCTTATCAAATACAGACCGCCTACATTTCCTACGTGGGAAAAAATTCAACGTCTCGGATCTCTTCCGATCGGTAGCCCTTCATTAGAATTTTTATTTTCGATCCGGTGAAAAAAAAAATCAGATCGCTATCACATCTGTGCATCCTTTTAACATTTAACCCTTCTCACCTTGCAATATTTAGTCAGAAAGAAAAAAAAATTATTGTGACGAAAAAAAATTAAAAGGATTAAAGAGAGTGATATAAAAGCCCGTCCACACCGGAAGACATTTTTTTTTTCATTTACCAAGGAATAGAAAAAAAAACCTTTTAATTCATTCAAAAATATTTATTTTGGCCATTTAATTTTTTTTAAATTTAATATGTAAAGCAAAAATTGAAGTGGTTTAGTATTTCAAATTGAATATAACTCTTTATTAGTACTCGATTCAAGAAAAAAAAATACTACCACTGTGACTAAGTTTTAAAAAGCGCGAAATAAGACTCAAAAATAGAAAACAAGGCCCAGAAAATCAAAATAAGACCCACAAATAAAAATCAGGCCCAAAAACCAATCAAGTAGTTCATAATTTCAAAATAAGACTCGAAGTATAAAATACGATCAGAAAATAGTCAAAATAAGGCCCTAAATGTTAAACAAGGCCCAAAATATAAAATAAGACAAAAAATAAAAATATTGCCCCAAAAAATTACCCAGTCATAAAAATAAGGCCCGGAAATCTAAAATACGTTTAAAAAATCTAAAACATGATCCTAAAATTCTCAATACAATCTGAAATACGAAATAAGGCCCAAAAACCCTGTAATATATTCTTTATTAACTACTCAGTGCTATGAAACCTTTTAATTTATAAAAAAAAAGTATTTCTTTCAGCTATATCTAATTTTTTTAATTTAGGAAAAAAAATTAAGCAATATAAAGTCTTTAAAATTGAATATAACTCAAATTTAACACTCGATTCAGGCCCAGAAGTCAAGAAGCTAACATGGTGGCTCTTCCCTTTGTAAAAAAGCCCTTCTTACAATTTCGCGTGCGCAACACGCACCCCTTTTGTCCCGGCACGCGTTTCCCTTTTTCTCCCCTTTTTTCACTGATTCTCCGTTTCACCTCTTACATCGGAATTTATAAAAAAAATTCCACCTATATAGCCACGCGCACACTGGGTTCGCGCCCTTATAAAAAAACGTCGTTAGCGCGCACGCGCAACGGTTGGATTTTTTTTTATCATCGCTACGAAATTTATGTGCGTCGGATTTTCGAAAAATTCGGTAAAAAGGAAAGCATATATCGCTCGCCCCAATGAAGGGGACGAATTTTTTTTTGCTTCGTTCTCCCTGGACCCACCTTGATGTAGAGAGGTAAAAAAAACGGGGAAAAAAAGAAAAAGAGAAACCGCTTCCTTCCCCAAGCTTAGACACGCTCGACCACGCGCCACATACGGCTGCGTTGTTTTTTTTTTCTAGATTTTTTTTATACATCAGCGTCGATTTTCCATCCCCCTTTGTCCGCGGGTCCTGCCCAACGTCCAGTCAACGTATTCTCAATTCTGGGCCCGCGAGGAGAAGCGATATAATTTTTTTTATCGGCTGAGGGTACTGGAAGGAAGGGACGAGTAAAAAAAATTTCATTGAAAATTTGCCTAACCGCCGGACTTAGCACAATGAGCTGCTTTGGGCCAGTTCGGCCGAGAGACTAAAAAAACGCTTACCCCAGTCTTATGGGAACATATGTGTCGATACAGTGGCGTAGATTCTCTTCCAAGATTTTTAATCCGATTATTTTATTTTATTTGCTTCGGGAAACTAATTTACGACTTTATGTTATCTATAAACCCAGTTCCAATCTTAAGTTTTAAGTCTTACGTTCTCAGTCTTACGTTTCAAGCCTTAAGTTTTCTGTCTGAAGTTTTAAGTCTTAAGTTTTAAGTGTTAAGTTTTATGTGATAAGTCTTAAGTTTTAAGGCTTAAAGTCTTACGTTTTAAGCCTTAAGTGTTAAGTCTTATGTTTTAAGTCTTACGTATTATGCCTTAAGTTTTAAATCTTACGCTTCAATCCTTAAGTTTTGTGTCTCAAGTTTTAAGTCTCAAGTTTAAAGCCTTAAGTTTTATGTCTGAATTTTTAAGTCACCTATTTTAAGTCTTAAACCTTCTTATGTCTTCATAAGTTTTAAATTTACTAACCATTGAATTTCAATCCTAAAGTTAATTTTTGCCCCCTAAATCCTAAAAAATTCCTTTCCAGAACCCAGAATAAATATTTTCTAATACCTCTTATTTTTTTGGTACTAAAGGTGTAAGTTTAATAAAAACTAACAGCCACAGAAACCAGCATTTTTCCCCACTAATTTCGGATACAAAATGAATCTCACTAAGAAAAAAAAAAATGATTAAAGAAAAAAAAAATTCCACCCTGAAACTAGTCTCAGATCACTCATCTTCAATATCTCCCCTTAAAATTTACTTCCTCCTATTCCTCGATTTTTTCCGCCATATCTCTCGCGAAATGAAGAGTCCCTAATTTTTTTTTCTTCCTCTCGATTGGCACTACATAATAGACACCCTGTCTTTTTTTTTCCAATCCGGAAACACCGCAGTCGATCTAACAAACAACTTTCACGATTCTTTTCCTCTCTCGAGGCTTCCTTATGATCGACCAGATCGAATTCGATCGGCCGAAGAAAGGGCGAAGAGAGAACACACGTGGAAAGGCATTCGTCTCCCTCTTTTCTTACCTGAATGACGAGAGATGTCCAACGTTTAAGCGCCAATGCCCCGCATTAGCAGCGGATTATTCATATTGCTCTCTCTCTCTCATTCGCCTGTCGCTCAAAACCACCAAAAATCGAAGGTGAAACTCTCTTTTTGACAGAAATCGACAAAATCTCCCCCGACGTCCTCGCTCTTGCTTATTGTCAAGAAAAAAACATCTGTAATCCGTTTAGGTGTGCAAATTTCCCATTGACAATCCCGACTCACGAACCCTGTCAAAAATCCCTCCCCACTTTAGTGTGACGAGAAGCGTGCCCGAGGTATTGCGTATGATGCGGATTTAGTTGAATAGAATGTGTAATATTGTGTATACTTCGAAGTAGACAAAAATTTTGGATACTCTTGGATATATCGAGAAAAAACCAAAAATTTCATTTCAAAACGCGAAATGGGGTCAAAAAGTAAAAAAGGCCAAAAAATCAAATAAGGCCCAAAAAATAGAATAAGGCCCAAATCAAAATAAGACCCGAAACTAAAATATGGCCCAAAATCAGAGAAGTTGTTCAAAAATTAAAGATAAAACTTTAAAAAGACTAAATGAGGACCAAAATTTAAAAAAAAAATAATAATAATAATAATAGGGCCCAACAATCGAAAATAAAGCTGAATAGTAGAAAAATGACTCTAAAATTCAAGATAAAGCAGAAAAATACATAAATACTTTTAAAATGTCAAAATAAGGCCCAAAATATAATAAATACCCATCAAATAAGGCCCAAAAATCAGTTGCAAAGCCGAACAATAGAAAACCACGTTCAACAATCGTAAACAAGCCCTAAAAATAGAAAATTTCACTTAGAAGGGAAACAAGGCCCATAAATAGAATACAAAGCTCATAAAAATAAGGCTCAACAATCGTAATGCGGTTTAAATTTATAGGTTCGTAAAAGTTATTTTCCGGCCTAAATTGCTCTAATTTTAAGTTGAAACCCAAAAATTGGGGTTTAATATTATCATGAGTCCCTAATGATACTTAAAGCCCAAATATAGTCTGATGGGCCGGAACACATGGGCCTGAGAAAATGGAGCGATATTTCCCGAAGAGCAGGTCGTTGACAGGCCGAAGAAATAGAGCAAAAGAGAGAAGGAAAAAGAGATGAGAAAGAGAGAGAAAGAGAAGGAGAGGTTTTCTTGGTTGTCTTGTCATGCCTATAGATGGGTCAGACCTGCACTTGTCGGTCCCATTTGGGATTGTCGGTCAGTCTGTAGTGCGGCCCACCCCCGAATACCATACAAGATCAAACGTGCCGAGGTCGATTTTTTTCTCTCCCTCGGTGTTTGTTTGCTTGTTTGTTTATTTTTCGTGAGTCCTACACACAAGGCCCATTTCGGATCCTTTTCACCACGTAACTGAGCTGTAGGACACGAGAGTTCTTTATCGGTGGCTAATAGATGTAAAAGTAGACTTAACATAGATTCTGGACTGTGATTTAATTTCAAAATATAGTCAGGTCCCAAAAAGGCCCAAAATCAAACTAATATCTTAATACCTGTATGGTTTTTTTTAATAAAAACAGACTGAAGGTTCTGTTTTTTATGATTCGTTAAAAATTTTATTAGTGAACAGAAGCTTTCCATCCGGACCTATAAAGGTCCGAAAATAGAGTCTAGTGATTTAAGATTTTTAGGACTTAATTAATATTACCTAAATTCCTATTAACTGTGTTCTAAAAAATTTTAATCACAAATAATAGAATTCTCAGCTGAGGCCCAAAAAGGCCCAAAACAGCCCAAAATTAATTTTGTATAATAGAGAGAAATTAATATCAGAAAAATGGAAGAGAGAGAAGTGAGACTGATCGCGTGGCATAATCGGTTCTTGGCTTGTTACACGCCAAGATATTGGGACTTACGGTCGCTAACCCTTTTTTCTGGGACCACCAATCGATCCAGTTCTTTGTTGGCGAAAGGGATCCTTTGATATTTCCGATCTGTAACACCTTCCCAGTGGCACACGCTCGTACGCTACTATAAGGAAAGTTATTGGACCCAAAAGGGATGGTAAGGCCCCTCTCCATTCTTTTGTGCGTGAACCAATTTGGGTATTGAACTGCAATTGAAAGGGGTACGAGTGCCGGCTCCCAATAGATTTTCCTCGATAGCATTGTCCTCGTCGGCATATTGAGCTATCAAAATATTAAGGCCCCGAAACCCGAGCGAGTCAGGTGCACCGATTTTGCCGGGGACTCCCATTGTCGTGGTTGTGTATTTCTTTTTTCTTTTTTTTTTTCTCTCAAACGTCGATCGTCACGCGAAAGGGGTTGACGGCTCTAGTTAGCGGACCCATTGATTTGGGTCCAATCGATCCGACTATTACTGATTGACTCTTGCCTTTCGTCGCCTTTCGATTCTTTCTTTTATTTGGTGCTGTGTTCTTTGATCTGTATTGTATATGTCAGGACCCTTGAAATATTAATGGCTTGTTATCGATACAAATAGGACACAAAAATATTAAATAAGGCCCCAATGTTGCAACAAAAGACACAATGATGTAAAACGAAGTACAAAGTTGCAAAATGAGGCCTAAAATGCAAAGCAATTATCAAAATTGAAAAATTGTTGGATAAGACTCAAAAATTAAAATATAAGGCCCAAAATTGCAAAATAAGACCCAATAATTAAAAATAAGCCTAAAAATTGTAAACTGAGATGAGAAAATTAAACCTAGACATAAAATTGTAAAATGACACGAAAAATGTAAAATAAGGCCCAAAATAGAATATAATACCCGAAAATAAATCTAAATAAAAACAAGGTCCAAAATTGTAAAATTAGATTAACAATGACAAATAAGAACAAATATCACAAAAGGTCCAAAATGACATATAAGACCCAAAATTACAAAATAAGACCCAAATTTTTGCAAATATTTTTTGAGTCTTGTTTAGATAAAAACAATGATCAGGAAGGAAATATCCTATTCGGTCAGATGGTGTTTTTTTTTTTTATGAAGTACGTTAAAATCGGTTTTAAAAGTCCGTTGGCAGCTGGACTCAATCAAGGGGACATTTAAAAAAAATTCTGTGCCTTAAGGAAAAATGCAAAAAAAAATCAACAGGTCTCACTGTCGATTATCGATGCTGGTCGAGGTTATAATCACCTGGAGTGATGTGACGCAACAGGGAAAACAACCCCGTCATGGGGGTTGGCTCAATCGCCAGGGCCCAGTTTCGCCGGACCCCCATGGGTTCCCATGACCTCAGCTGACCTACTGCTTAAGGTGCTCCGGCCCACGGGACTTCGATCAGTGTATTTAGTCAAAGGCATATGGTTCTATAGTCCTTAGTATTAAATGCGGCAGGAAAAAATTCCCAAAAATACGGAAACCCTGAAGGGTCAAAGGCGGAAAGATCTCGAGGCTGCAAGATAATACACATGAAACCCTCTTTTTTTCTCTCATAAGGGGGAGGAAGGAACGAGCGTGAGAGAGACTTGGAAAAAGTAAGGAGTGGGGAGATATGCATATTAGGGTCCAGTGGTCCAGGCAGGAGATTGACGATCAGCTAGGTTGAAAAAATTTTTTTTTCTATAACGGTTTGCATGAGTTTTAACGGATATTTCGGCATTGAGCCGTGTCAAAAGGCCCAAAAATATTCTGTATATTTGTAAGTCTGAAAATTTGACCTTGGGTAAATCACGTGATTTTACGATTTTTATTTAAAATAAGGCTCAGAAATTATTTTTTGAAATATTTAAATTGTGATTGAGGCCCAAAATTGAAAGGAAGACCCAAAATTATTGTGAGGTAAAATAATAGTAAACAAACCAGATATAATGGTTAATTAGATACTCAGTATTAATATTTATTAACTTAAATCCCAAAATTGACACAAGGCCCAAATTTTTTAATTAAGGCCCAATTGAAAAACATGAAATGTTAGGTAAAATTGGTATATTGAGTGAAAGGATGTCCGAATTGATATTATATATCTTAAAAGTTGTTATAGGGCCTAAAATGTAAAACAAGGCCCAATTTGGAAAATTTGATATATTAGATAAAATTGATATATTGCTTTATATAAGGCTTATTGTTTATATATATATATATATATATATATAAGGCCCAAAATTGAAAATAAGTCCCAATTAAAAAAAAATGAAAAAATCATTTTTGTGGAATATTTCCGGAAACGGAAAGGAAGTAACTTTTCTCTTTTGGAATTGTCGACCTTAGGGAATTTTTATCTTTACGTGCTTGGCGAGTTATTGCCAGTCTTAGTAGATTTAAAGGATTAAAATTTTTAAGTTAAAACCTAGAGGTAGTTTCGATAGCCGATAGGACCCACAATATTGCATTAACGTGTGGGCCCATCGCTCGGAAAAATCGTAGCTAATAAAATTTTAGTGTTTTACGGGCCCCCGGAAGAAAGGAACAGAAAGCAAATAAATAATAAAGTAAAAGGAGCTTATAAGGGGATAATCCTTTGGCTCTCGATCCTTTCACCACTAACTTTACTGACCACCTTTTCGTCAGAGGGAAAGGATTAGAAAAAAGTCTCGCTCCTACAATAAAGTGAAAATTGGGTAATAAACCGTCATGACGATGAACGGTTTTTTTTTTTTTACATCTGGACTCGGACCTGGGCCTCGTCAACCCTTTGCAACCGTTCTCTCGACCACTTTTTTTTTCACTGGGTCGACACTTTTTCTAAAGTTCGGAGTATTCGACTCCCAAATATTTCGACTCGCCTAAGCACGCTTGATTTGTGTTTGTTTTTTTTTCTTCACTGCAGGTGTATTTGTAAGTTGCTTAGTCAACAAAGTGACACAAGTTGCTCAGATTTTTTTTGCATTTTTTTCTAGTTTTCCTCTCGGTAGTTTTCTGAAAAGAGTTGCAAAAAAAAAAGAAAGAAAAAAGTGGAACTTTAGAATCAGTTAATGTTGAGATTCGTTCCCGTCGAGAAGTATTATTTTTCTTTAGGTGAAACATCCTTTCACGATTGGGTTGTAATTTATGATAGAAACAGGTTCGGACTAAAAGCTGACGTTTGTACGGCAATTTCTGTTCTAGAACGAATTTTTAAAATTATATTTGGGTAGCAAATTCCTGAGTTAAATGGATAAGGCCCAAAAATGAATTTAGCCTTTGTAGTGTGATTTTTCTTGTTAAAATTGCATATTATTTATGGGGCTTAGAGTTTGAAGTAAGGTGAAAAATTTTAAAATTCGACTCAAAATTATGAAGCGGCCCAAAATTGTAAAATAAGTCCCAGCATTGTAAAACAAGACCTAATAATACAAATAAAGACCCAAAATTGTAAAATTAGTGTCAGTAATGCAAAATTAGGACTAAAATTTTATATAAGATTCAAAAACACAAAACATGACTCAAAAATACAAAATAAGGCCCAAAATTAAATCACACTATCGAAAATTAAGTTTCTTGAAGATACATATCTTCTTTCTGTGTACTTAAAGATCACGAAAGCTGGTTTATAAACTCTGAGAGTGCCATAAGGCCCAAATTGAAAGTAAGGCCCAATTTATAAAATCATTTGATTCAAGTGGGAAATGCTCGAGGGCGATTTTTCACGGGTAAAAATAAAGTGATAAATCTTCCAAAAAGTGGTATAATCTGTCGTGTGATTGTAAAGATCGAATATGCTCCCTGAAGATTTCGTCGATCGTCGGATGATCGACGAGGACGAATAGACGTGGTGTACTATTACGGTATTTCGAATGTAAGAGCCACTGCTACTGGGTGTCTCGAATTGAAAGGAGGCAACTCGGCACGGTTTGACGCGCGTCCCTAATTCGTCCAGGGGCCCGTTGGCCCACGCGCACTGAAAAAAAATCAGGCCCCGCTTCCATGTATTCGGATTGGTCTCCGTGCGTATGAAGCGAGGGGGTGTTGAGCCGTGACCGTTCACGCGGTTCATGCACGAACGAAAATCAAAACTTTTCTACGAATAATGGGCCTTAGGTCCCCGAAAAATTGCTCTCGATTTCTCTCTCGAAACTAGATTGGAATCTCGACTCGAGTAATTACTTTTATATTAAATCGGAACCGTTCTTTTGTCTATCAAGTTACCATGCAAGGCCCCGAATTAAAATAAGGCCCAAAATGAAATAATACTCTATTTTTTGTATTGAAAAAAAAAAATTGAGTTTCACAGTCTGAAAGCGAATATAAGGATTTTTCTATTTTTCGGGATTCTTAATTTATTGTGAAATACAAAATTAGACCCGAAAAGGATATTAAGGCACAAAAATTGAAATAAGGCCCAATTTTTGAAGAAATTCTAAAAATGTAGTTTTAAAGTTTGAAACTTTTTGAAGGGGTTTTATGTTTGAGAAAATCGTTTTAAAATTGATGAAAGACTTAATTGATCCTATTTTCTTAATATAAAAGTGTAAATTTATGGTGTGAAGTTAAAACGGAAAAAATGAGTGTTTTTTTTAGCATTTTCAATTTTCTCTCGTCTAGATGAAAGTTTGAAAGGATGAACATGAAAAAAATCGTTGTCGAGGTGTAAAAAATGAATACGTTGTACTGGGTTGTAAGAGGATAATGCAGATGGGGACCATAAAGTATCGCTGCGGAAGCGAGAAAATAATGACTGAAGTAAAAAGCGTTTAGTCACTGCGAATATTGCGCTACGTGCTTGTCACTGCTGCGAGAATCATAAGGTCGCGTCTCTCAGCCAGTCTAGCTCCTGAATAAATAGGCATGTTTCGTAACGTCAAGCATATTCATCGCCTCATCTTTTCATAAGTAATAGTCACTTTAATTCCATAATAAGCCATCCAGTCAGTCTATATAAAATTATTTCTTTCATCAAACTATAATTATCCTATTCTATTTTTGATCAGAGCTTAAATTTACATTTAAATAATTTTAAAAAAAAAGACAATTTGATTTTCTGCTTTATTTAATTGCCGAAAAATTGTCTGATTCGAAATTGCAGATTATTTCAAAAACAGAGGACCCAAGAATTAAGAAGAGGGCCCAAAAGTATCAAATTTGTAAAACAAGACCCAAGAATACAAAGAAAGTTTGAAAATTATGAAATGAAAGTTAAAGTGCGAAACAAGGCCTAAAATTTCATAATAAGGCCCAAAATACAATTGAACCTAAAATTGTTAAATATCGTTCAAATATACAAAACAAAGACAAAAATACACAATATGAATCAAAAATACTGTATAAGGCTCAAAAATACAAAAAAAAGGCCCAAAAATACAAAGAACATTCAAAAATTCTACAATGAGAGTAAGAATAAGATCCAAAATTGCATAATAAGACCAAAAAAGTACGTAATTAGGCCCGAAAATACAAAATAAGACCCAAAATATAGAAATAAGACCCAATTCCATTTTATTTTCGATCCTAGCTTACATTATATTTAAATAATCGAAAAAAAAACAATTTGTCTTTCTGTCTTATTTAATTGCCGCAAAATTGACTGATTCGAAATTGCAGGTTATTTTAAAAAATAGATAGGGAGAAAAAATGATTTTCGGAAATGAGATCGTGGGGTGAATTGAGTGGAGAATAAAAAAAAAGCCTTAACACCCGGTTGCCATATGTTTTGCTTGTCCTGCGGCCTGTCCTTTCGCACCAGGGCACCCACCCGGTCCTCTAATCTTTTCTTCTCTTTTCTTTTATTTTCTTTCACTTCACTCAAGCTATCCGTTAAAAATGAGAAATTAAGAGAGGCGTGAGGAGAATCGGCGGGAGACATTATATCGAGGTATCGTCGCGTGATATCTGAAGATTCCAGACAAGGCCCAAAAAGTGCCCAGGGGACTCGTATCAAGTTACCGATAGCCGATCGATCGTCTCCAAATTCACAATCTTGAGGACATCTTCTTTTTTCAGTGATCTTGACTCATCCGAAATTCCATCTTCGAGGCCACTCTATCCCTTCTTCTATTTTTTATTTTAAAAATTGGGCCTTACTTCAATTTTGGGTCCTACTTTAATTTTGGGTCTTATCTGAATTTTGATCCTGTTTTTAGAGAACACTCTTATCTATATTTATTTATATTAGAAATTTGGGTCTTATATTAATTTTGGGCCTTACTTAAGTTTGGGCCCTGTTTTAATATTGTTTTAAAATTAATT
The DNA here is from genome assembly GCA_900474275.1 of Synergus japonicus. NCBI lineage: Eukaryota > Metazoa > Arthropoda > Insecta > Hymenoptera > Cynipidae > Synergus > Synergus japonicus. The sequence continues at coordinate 26,778 of UCOH01011838.1, read as the reverse complement.
TTTCTTTATTGAGAATTTGTCCTTACTTAAAATTTTTGTCCTGTTTTAAAATAGGACCTTACTTTAAATTGTTGTTATATTTTAAAATTGGGCCTTATAAAAAGCCAGATAAATAATATTAAACCGACTCGACTTCTATATGTTATCGTTTTCGCATTCAGATCGCGGTCAGTGGTCAACCCTTTTTTCGAGAAGGAAAAAACCGGATTTTTTGAGCGGTTGGTCCAGTGGTTTTATAAAAGCATCTGGGCCTGATCTGCATATGGTCCAAATCGCAGAATCCCCTCCTCTTTTTTTGTCTAACTTTAAAACCTCTATATTTCCCCTCCATTTACCCCCTCCCTTGCTCCTGGTTGGATGCCCGCCCTAATTTCAACCGTCCGATTGCGAGTCGTTTGAATGACAATGACGGGCCCGCGTTCTGGGCCTCAAGACAAATCTCACTCTCTTCCCCTTCCCTCATCATTCCATCTAACGAAACCATCTATCAAAATCAAAAAAATTGCCCGCTAAATCGCTTGTGCAACCCGATATGCAAATATTGTACTCTACTTAAATCGGGAGATTAATGACGGGGTTAGGGCTGATTACTGATTTGGAGCGCATTTTCGTTCTTGTGCTAATTTTTGGGCACCTGTGTTACGAACTTTGCTGATTAAATACGATTGACTTAAAAGACGATTTTTCTTCCCGACCCCGTGAGAGAAAATTTTTCTGGATAAGTTCTAGAATCGTAGAAAGGGCCCTAAATAGGAAATAAGACTAATTTTCAACATAAGGCCCAAATTTGCAAAATAAGATCCAAATTGAGCAATGAGATCGAAAATTTCAGAATGAGGCAAAGGAAGGGAAAAATAAGGCCCAAAGTTACAATGAAAGTGGAAAGGGGGGAATAAGGTCCAAAATTGTGAATTAAAACTGAAAAATGGAGCAATGAGTCCCAAAATTGGAAAATATCTAAGTCTCAAAAACCCGTAGAAGATTCTAAAATTTTAAAATAAGACACAATGCCAAAAAGGAGTAAGGCCCACAATTTCAAAATAATTCATAAATGTGCAAATTAAGAAGAAATCTGTAAAATAAGGCCTAAAATTTTTTAAAAGTACCCAAAATGGAACAATAAGGCCAAAATTTGTAAAAATAAGGCCCAAAATAGAACATAATTCCAAAATTGAAAAAGTTCCAGAATATAATGTGTATAAAATCATAAATGACAAAGTAAGACTCAGACATGAAAATAAGGCCCAATTTTTTAAAAAATAAGTCCCAAAATTGGACAAATAAGGCCCAAAATAGAACATAATTCCAAAATTGAAAAAGTTCGAGAATATAATGTGTATAAAATCATAAATGACAAAGTAAGACTCAGACATGAAAATAAGGCCCAAATTAAAAAAATAAGTCCCAAAATTGGACAAATAAGGCCCAAAATAGAACATAATTCCAAAATTGAAAAAGTTCGAGAATATAATGTGTATAAAATTATAATTGACAAAGTAAGACTCAGACATGAAAATAAGGCCCAAATTAAAAAAAATAAGTCCCAAATTTGGTCAAATAAGGCCGAAAATGAAAAATAAACCGCCAGATGTGCAAGTAAACACCTCTTGTAATATGTATCGTTTTTTTGTATTGCAGCAGCACTCTCAATTAATTAAAAATGAATTTTAAACGCACGAACCAAAAAGGCGTTACGCGTATTTCTTGGCAATAGTAAATACAAAAAAAGTCGAAATCTCGTCGATTTCACCGAATTGCAACTCGGTTCACGCATCTAAAAATCAGGTTATGGTTATGTCGCTTAGAACTCAAAGCACTTAGGATTTTAGAGAGCAGCGACAATACAAGCGAGATCGACATCGACGTCATGCTCAAACGCTTTTTGGTATTGGAAGTGAAGTTAGGTCTCGCATTCTCCTTGTTCTGCCACCAACTTCCCATTCACCCCCCTCGCTACATTTTTCTCTTTTTTCTTCTTCTTTTTTATCTTTTTATTCTATCTCAACTTCTTTCTCTTTCCATCGCGAGGCGAGAATGCAACATTCAGAAGCACGCTTGGTTGCTCCTAATCATAATAAACGTGCCAAGGTGCCTACTTGCGCGAACACCTCAAAGCCGATTTCTATCTACAATTCTGGGACCGCCCGGCTTTTTCTATTCAATTTTTTTTACGTTTCCCTGAACGCCGAATTGCTACTTCGCTGATTTTCAGAGATTTAGGGAAATTTTGTGTAGAACACTCGGTATTACATTTTTTTTTTTTCTTTTTCGGTAATGTATAATTATTAATTATTAGAAATTTATTTTTAAATAGATATTCGTTAAGTGTCCGTGAAAATGATTGAAGACGGGAAATTTCCTTATCTGTGATTCGCCAAGCGAGACGTGCAATTTAAGAAGCATTGGGCCACTTCATGCCCTTGATAAATTCGTATCGAGTCCCATGGAAAAAAATCAAGGACACTCGCGCTCGAGAAACGATCGCTAACACCTTCGAATTCTTTACGTAGAAATTGTTCGCAAAATTTTTGTAGTTAGGGAAAAAACTTTACGCCCTTGCAATGTTTGGAACACTCGAAAAATTGTGTTCCTACTTATTTTCTAGGAAAACTATTTATGAAACTTTTTTTTTTAATTTTTAAAGACAATTGTTTTCCAGGGAATTTTTCAGGAAAATTATGTTCCAGTGGTTTTTTGGGAAGATTGCATTCCGATGAGTTTTCGTGGAAAATTGTATTCTAATGGTTTTTCCGAGAAAATTATAATCTGAGTTTTCTGAAAAAATTGTAATCCATTGAGTTTTCTGAGAAAACTGTGTTCCAGAAAAATTTTCCGAGAAATTGTGTTCCAAAGAATTCTATTAAAAACTTGTATCTAATTGAATTCTCCTGGGAAATTGTATTCCATTGAATTTCCCTGGAAAATTGTGTTCCAATAAATTTGCGTGAAAATTGTAATCTAATGAATTCCCCATCATTTAATTTTCTTATAAATCTAGTAAATTGTATTCTCGGAAAATTTGTCTAAAATAGTTAAAGTTTCCGGAAAATTGTATTCCCTGTAGCTTTTTGGATAAGTTATATTCTGAAACAAGGCCCATAAGTAAACAGACCCAAAAGTCAGACCCATTTCGAAAAAACTTAAATTCGGTGTGAAAACTTGTTGACATAATATTTTTAAAAAAAATGAAAACCGACGCAAGGCAATTCTTGTCCTAATTTTCGACCTTCCTCGTTCCCCTTTCCTTTATTTACCTTTTTTTAAATCGTCTCACTCGCCCTGGGTCCCTTTTATTTTCGTCATCGGTTTGCTACTGATTCACGTGTGGTGGCTACCGACCGGTTTTTGCGCTTGTTTTTTTTATTTCGCCAAGAGCGAGAGGGAAAGATATACTCTTAATCTCAAAGAAAAGGAAAAAATAGGCTGGAGGGAACTTGGAAGCGCGTGCTTGGATTTTTCGGAGGCAGAGAATCAAGAAAAAAAAATAAAGTAAAAAATGTTTGAGGCGCCGACGAGAAAAACTCTCGAAGGGCCTTTTTTGTCCCAATGATCTCATGTCTCATTTCTCACAGGTATTTATCTGCCTTCAAACATCTTCTCTATGCTTTATGGTTTATGGATTCACTTTTTATTCCTCTAATTTTCTTGCTCATCCCACCTTTTGCGGTTGACCGACTTTTTCATCCAGTTTTCCATCTTTTTTTCCGTTTTTTTTTTTTTTTTTTGGTATACACATTTTTTTGGCTCGCTAAATAGGCTCCACTAATTCACTTATGGGCCGTTGACACTCTGCAAAAAAGTGTTTTGACACTGATTCTCAACAAGTGTTTGTTTTTTATGTCAAGTGGTGAGAGGAAAGGAATAAAATTTTTTTATTAGACCAAAACGTATTTCTGGATATTTCCCGAATTTCTTCCTAGAATTTTCCCAGAAAATTCTGTTCTGGGAAAATTTCCAGAATAGTAAGAAAATCGGGAAATTGTTGTTCCAGAGTAATCCTCGAAAACATGGAATTTTATTAGGAAATTGTGTTCAGACAAACTCTCAGAAACGCTGATAAAATCAGGAAATTGTACTCTCGAAAAATTGTAATCCTAGAAATTTTCTTTTAATTATTCAACAGTATTCTCGAAATTTTTACGGAAAATTGTATTTTGAAAACTGTCCGGGAGTACAGAAAAAATCGGAAAATTGTAATCCCAGTTATTATTCCTCGAATTTTTAGTTTTTACCGAATTCTCGGACAGTTTCGCAGTAAGTTTTCCGGAAAATTGTATTCCTCCGGAAAACTCCCTGGAAAATTGTATTCCGGGAAAACTGGTGATTTTCTTGGAAATTAAGAGGAATTCCCATCTAGGAATGTTGATCAATAATAACTAACAGTAAAAATAGATATATATTGCGCAAGCGCAGATTAAAGCGGGAAATTTAAAGGCGTACAAGATCAAAGGAAGAGGAGGATACCAGAAGCAAGGAGCGTGACTTGATCTCGTCGGTTTATCTCCATCGATCGATCCAAAAACGCAACGTCATACCCGGATGCCTTCTGTTGCCCAAGAGCCGAGAGAAGATCGGCCGAAAATCGTTTACATCCTATAGAGAGTATAGAGAGTACACGATGAAGGAACCAGCCGTGGAGAAAATGACGCATCGATTCTCTAACAAAAATCACCCCAACACCCCAACTTCCCCTTCTTCGATTATCTATCTACCGACCGCCAAACCTAAACATAGAAAACTGCTCCTGCATTTGTGAGCATCACTTCTAATGGTCCCTTTTTTTCTAACAATCCAACGAGCGAGAGAGGTAGAGGAAGGAAAGAGAGAAAAAGGGGAGGGAGTAAAAGTCAGAAATTTGTCAGATGCCCACGGATCCGTGTAACGTCTCCATAAAGGAATGTTTTCAACTCACAGTGTCGCGGCTTTTCATTGAGGACTCTTTCATTCGAGAGGTTTTTTTTATTCTGCCTTTACAGACTCACTCTCGCTTTTTTTGATAGGAAATCGCGAAAAATTTTCTCGACTGGTGACTGCTCGTTTTTTTATATTTTTTTAAAGTTATTTTTCTTGGGAATACAAATTTACAGACGAATTCTGAAGGGAAATCCAATTTCTGGGGAAATATTGGATTATAATTTCCTGGAACACAAATTTTCCGGGAAATATCGGAGGAATACAATTTTTCGGTGATATACTGGGAATACAGTTTAGTGGAAATGTCTGAGATATACAATTTTCTTGGAAAATATCCCTGGAATACAATTTTCCGAGAAATATCCCTAGAACACAATTTTCCGAAAAATAACTAGAATATAATTTCTGATAACTATTTCGAGAATATAACTTTCCTGGAAATATTATTGGAATACAATTTTCCAGGAAATATCAGAATACAATTTTCCGGGAAATATCTGTAGAATACAATTTTCCAGGAAAATATCTGTATAATTTTCCTGGAAATATTTTTGGAATACAATTGTCCGGGAAATATCTGTATAATTTTCCTAGAAATATTTTTGGAATACAATTTTCTGAAATATAACTAGAATACAATTTTCCAGGAAATATCAGAATATAATTTTCCTGGAATTATTTTTGGAATACAATTTTTCGGAAAATATCTGTATAATTTTCCTGGAAATATTTTTGGAATACAATTGTCCGGGAAATATCTGTATAATTTTCCTAGAAATATTTTTGGAATACAATTTTCTGAAATATAACTAGAATACAATTTTCCAGGAAATATCAGAATATAATTTTCCTGGAATTATTTTTGGAATACAATTTTTCGGAAAATATCTGTATAATTTTCCTGGAAATATTTTTGGAATACAATTGTCCGGGAAATATCTGTATAATTTTCCTAGAAATATTTTTGGAATACAATTTTCTGAAATATAACTAGAATACAATTTTCCAGGAAATATCAGAATATAATTTTCCTGGAATTATTTTTGGAATACAATTTTTCGGAAAATATCTGTATAATTTTCCTGGAAATATTTTTGGAATACAATTGTCCGGGAAATATCTGTATAATTTTCCTAGAAATATTTTTGGAATACAATTTTCTGAAATATAACTAGAATACAATTTTCCAGGAAATATCAGAATATAATTTTCCTGGAATTATTTTTGGAATACAATTTTTCGGAAAATATCTGTATAATTTTCCTGGAAATATTTTTGGAATACAATTTTCCGGGAAATATTTTTAGAGTACAATTTCCCGGGAAATATGCAGATTACGATTTTCCGGAAAATATCAGAACATAATTTTACTGGATATAATTTTAGAACACAATTTTCCAGAAAATATTTTTAGAGACAATTGTTTGGAATTTTTTCTTAAACACGGCTGAGAGTTCCAGGAATAATCGAGGGAATAATATTTTCCGATAATTGTCACGAAAATTTGTCGAAGAATTTTTTTTTCTTCCTTCCTCTCCTCCTTTGCCTCGTTTCCTTCTCTTGTTGGAGACACACGTCTCGGAAATACGCACGACACTTTTTACCCCTGCTTCACTTTTTTTACCATCGTTTTTTCACTTAATTTTTTCTGAAGGCAGAACTCCGACACTGCGGAAGAGAGAAGCGCTCGTTTGCTACGATTTCGACCGCAAAACGAGATTTTAACGAAAGCCGGACCAGACGAGATCCGTTTGGCTTCCGGTCGCAGCAGAGAATTTTTTTATTTTCCGGGAGACATGTCGCGAGAGCTGGAAACTCATGAAAGTAGACAAGGGTTCGGATATATATAAGTATTAAGTACAATTGAGAATTGTGTCGAAAGTTATTTCTCTTTCATTGAAAAATACACGATTCGCTTTTATTTACTTGAGTTCTCTCGAAAAGAGGAATTAAATTAAATTTAAAGAAATTTTTAAATAAACTCTTTCAAAAATTAGGCATTATTTAAACTGCATCCCTTTTATTCATTTATCTTCCCTTTTCATTATCAATATCATTTTTTAAATCCCTTTATCTCTTCTCATTTTCTCTCTTTATATTTTCATTTTTATTAAACCCTTTCATCAACCGTTTCATTCATTAATTCTACTTTTCCTTCCATTTTCTATCTCAATCCTTGAAAAAGAGCAAAAACAAAAAAACAAAAAATCGTAATAAAGAAATATTATAAAGGTCTTTAAAAATAATTCTAAAACAGATTAGCGAGAGAAAACAAAAAGCCGGAAAAAAAATCTCCTTGAAAAAAATCTCTAAAAAATTTAGAAACACTCGAAATTGCCTCAGAAACAAAAATCAAAGAAAAAGATTACATCTCCATTCAGTGTATCTCCCTTGGCGGGGCTATATCCCGCGGGGGGG
>UCOH01011838.1:0-19373 GCA_900474275.1 Synergus japonicus | reverse complement strand
GTGTGGGGGGGGGGGTTTAGAAAAGCGAATGAGAGTAAGTAATAAAGAGTGGACAGTAGAAAAGAGCGAGAGCGCTACAGGGAGGCAGAAGCAAGGCAAAGTAAAGCAGAAGTAAAGCAGAAGCAGAAGAGAACGAACACGATATGCCCGCTTAATTATCCCCTTCCCCTTGCCCCACGTGTGCGTGCTCTCCTCGTTTCACTCTCGTCTAGGGAAGAACCCCGCCGGGAGGGGGAAGGCGCTTCGCCTACAGGGGGAGGGGGCACTGGCACTCCACTCGAGTCTGAAGGGGGGTGGGGATACTAACCCAGTGGCGGTGACGAATAGGGGGGCATTGGTGATGGCGGGTCGGGGGGGGGAGACCGCCAATCAGGAGTGGGGATAGAGACTCGGTTCTCGCGAGACTGCCAGCTCTTCGAGACCCGCGGAGCGGCACAAAACATTCAGTCGGCAAAAAGTAGCCAAGGGGTGAGCATTACCCCGATAGAATCCGGGAAAAACAAGTCGGCCCGAAAAACTGTAAACACGCGCGCGTGTTTCGACGTCTGGCCGGTTCCTTTTTTTTTTATTCACCAGAAATTACTCTCGGAAATTATTAATATAAAAATAAGTTGAGTTTTAAGTCCACTCAATTATAATTAAGTCATGCTAATTGGGACTGAAGTCGTGTTAATTAAACTTGCATCGAAACTTTGAATTCAGAGACTGAATTAGGCAATTTGAGATTGCGGATTTGTGATGTGTGGTGCACAGTGAATTAATTTAATTATTTAAGGATTAAATAATTAAGTCTCAGGGATATTTCTGAAAGTTCGGAACTATGGATTGTGTCTTAGATTAGATGCTAATGAAGTTATTGATTGATTGATTTATTAATTGATTGATTGATTGATTAATTAAGTAATTGTTAGTTGGTGGTGATGTGTTTGGATGCTCGCTACGGAAATTGGATTTGTCTGGATAAAGAGTGACCTTGACTTGGCGGTGACGAAATTTTTCGAGAGTGGGAGGAAGAGTTTTTGGTGATTGTCCGTCCTGGTTTTGGGCGGAATTTCAAGAAAGGGAATATTTCTATAAAACGGCCTCAAGCTGGTTTATTCGGGGTTTCCGATTGGGACCAAAATGGAGGTTCGAGGGATGGAGTATCGGCCCGTGGTACCCACGGGGGTGGTCGGTGGCCTTCAGGACTACCACGCTGCGATTCCTGATCTAAGCCCGCCAAGGAGTCAGGGATCATCGACGGGCGGCGCATCCTCTATTGGAGACTATGCGCCCCGAATGTACACACCACCCACGCCCCCCACCCCCCACGAGGACGACAAGGTACATTTCATTCAAGACCTTAGGGCGCCAGAATCGTTCCACGAATCATATTTTCGTTTTAATTGAAGCGTGACTATTTCTTTAAATCGGATACCATTCTCTGAAAAGGATTTATCTCTATCAAATTTTTTGCCCCCCCCCCCCCAAGCGGTATACAATTTTTTTTCTCAATAGTAAGGAAATAATTTTCAAAGGTAAAGGGAATATTATTTTTTTCTTTTCTCCTTTTTTGATTATTTACTTAATTGACTTAAAATTGTAAAATTGTTATGGAATTGAATTTTTAAAATTCATGTGAACGTAGAAACTTGGAAATTTTTATTTTCTCGCTAAAACATCAACTTTCCAATTAGTGTCTTTACCGTCGCAGGAAAATTGCTTCAAGTCGCAGCATCCATTTTAGAAGGGAAAAAATTCCACTTATAAATTTGAATTTTCCATTTTAAGTAAAAAATAAAAAGAAAGAGTAAATTTTCAATCTGTGATCTAGAATAATTTTTCAATATCATCCATTTTGAATCGAGTTAAATACTTCAGCAGAAAATTTATCCGGAAAGGCAATATTCATATTTAACTTTGTAAATTGCGTATTTAAAACATCTGATGACTTGTACAATTTATTTTACACTCCTATTATTTAAATTATCTTTGTACACTTTGCTCGGACTTATTTCCACTCCTACGAATATCGAATTTATTACTGCATAAAATTGATCATTAAAATATTAGTGATTCGTTTTCAATAACTAGGAGTCCTTCAATTTTTATTTATTTTTAAAATCGCGTTTAAAATCAATTTAGTGATTCTTTTCTACTATTTTAGAGGAGAGACAATTATTCTTTAATTTTACTATAAAAATAATTGTAGACTTTTATGGCTCGAATAATTATTCAACAATTACTATATAATTAGAAATATGAGATTCTATCATTAAACCATTTTAATTTTAATTAATGATCTACTGCTAATTAGTGATTATTAAGAATTATAAAAGTAATCTGAACTCCTTTCGATAATTGGATGAATATCTCTTCTCAAATTTTTACAAACGTGCTTGAAGAACTATTGTTGTTAAGATCGAAATTGGATTAATTAAAACTGTGATAATTAGAATTTTATTAATTAAAATTTTATTTAAATTATTACTCTATAGGAAATTACTTTTGATACACGTTTTTAATTTTTATTATCTTCCCGTCGGTGACTCAGAAAAATGGAAACCAGCTTCTTTTTATAGAAAAATCTTTGTTCTGCGACAATTTCACTATATTTCCATTTTTAAGGACTTGGCTATTAAGCATTTATTACTTTTTCAAAGTAGTTTCCAGATTACTTGGGTTTTACAGCTTCTGAGAATTTTCTCTTTTAAAGGGAATTATAGGTATTGTTCTATAAGAAATATTTCAGAAGTTAGTTGACAAAATTCAGACTAAGAAGTAAATTTTTCCTGGAATTGATTATTTCACCTGGTTAGTTTCTTAAAATCTCTTGAATTCTTAGAAATCCTGTAAAATTTCTTGAAGTCTTTAAACTCTTCTGATTTTTTTTTAATTCTTTAAAATCTTTCGAAATTTCTCTAAAATCGATTGAAATCTCTTAAAAATCCTTTCAATTTTCTAAAATCTCTTTAAAATTCTTCAAATTTTTAAAAAATATTAAAATTTGTTAATCATTTTTAAAAAACTTGAAATTGCATAGAATCATTAAAAATCTTTTGAAATTCTCTTCGGAATTTCTTGAAATTATTTAAATCTTTGTCAATTTGTTTAAATCGCTTTAATTGATTTAAAATCATTATAATATCATGAAATTTTATGAAATCTCTTAGAAATCTTAAAACTTATTTAAATTCCTTGAAATTCTTTTAAATCTTTTCGAAATCTAATATTCTTTAAAATCACTGTAAATCTCTTTGAATTTTTTCTTTATTCATACAAAATCTCTTAAAATCCTTTAAATAGTTTTATTTCTCTTATAATCCTGAAAATTCCATAAAATTCTTTGAAATCATAAAAAATATCCTGATATTCTTGAAAATCACTTAAAATTTCTTGGAATCCGTTAGTCTCCCAATTTCTTCAAATTTTTTGTTTAAATCAGTTGAAATCAGTTTAAATCACTTGCAATTCTTTCAAATCATTCCAATATCTTAAAATTTTATCAAATCTCTTGAAAATCTTCAAACTTCTAATAATTCTTGAAAAAAATCCTTTGAAATTCTTAAAAATTATTTCAAAAAATAATAATTGTGTCGTAAGTGGGACCTAATCTTTCTAATCTGAAAAAACGTCACAGTCTGGGGATTTCTTATGCAAAATTTCGTAGAAACTCTGTCAATACTTGAAATTCCATTTTCTCTGCCGCAATTAAGTGATTCGAATTTTTCGCTCGATTTATAAATCTAAATACAGCTTAGACATTGTCGAGGAACTTTTCAATGACTCAAGACAATTTCGCCAAACTCTTCATTCTCTCCGCGGTATTTAAAACGTAATATTTCGTTCCAGCGATTTCTCGCTCCTCTGCGCACGATTTCCCTTTTCCTGGTATTTTCACTGGCGCGACTAATCGAAAGGCCTCTCCTCAAAATTAAAACGTACCAAATCTGAAAACAGAAGACTGTGTCAACCTTTCACAGATCTATCCACAACACAGGATACGATATTTCTTTCAATAAAAAAAATCCCCACCCAATCTGAAAAAAGACCCCAGGTTTTACTATTTTCGTCATGTCGAGAAAAAAGTGTTCCTTCCTGGCTCGGAGAGAGGAAGTAGACGAAATGTCACGTGTATTATTATTACACCGAGGGCTTACACTTGTAAGTGCTGCTCTCTTTTTCTCTCTCTTCTCTTTCTTTCTCTCTCTTCTCTCTCTTTCTTGCTCTTTCTCTCTCTTTTTCTCTGTCTTTTCCTCTCTTTCTCTCATTTCTCTAGTTTTTTCGTCTTTCCCTCTGCCATGGTTTTTACCGGATCTGGAAACAGCGGGTTTTAAAAAACAGGGAGACACTAACGGCTGCGGAGATAGCGCGCCGGTAAAAAGTAATTTACTTTACGCTGTACCTTCAGCAGTCGGATTCCAGTTCGCTTCTGTAATATGCACGCGTGTACTTCTGTAAAACGCATAATCCAGAAGAGGCAGGCGGAAAAAATAGCCAACACTCGAGAGAATGCCTTTCATTAAAGAATCGTTAGCGCTATCTTTCCTGTTTTTTAAAGTCTGGAAAAATTAGTTTTTTTTCTTTTTTTTTTTTTTTTAAGGGAAAAGTGAGTTACAAAGTAATTCATTTCAAAGTAAAGGATTGTAACGTTACACCTGAAACAGAATATTTTTCTTCCGAGTTTCCAGGAGGTTTTGAATATTCGATATTTATTAATATTTACATATTTTACAAAGTCGACACATTACAGGGTTTTCAGGTTTTTTTTATTGCCCTGTCTTCACCTTTTTTTAAGCGTTCATATTGGTTTATTTCTCTTTTTCTTTTTTATTTGGTTCGAAATTCAAATATTTTGTACTGAAGATTAATTTTCTTTGTTAAAAATTCACTTTTTAGCGTGAAAATTTATTTTTTTTTTTTGAAAATTTACGTTTTTGGTTGAAAAGGAAAATTTTAATTTAAAAACAGTGACATTTGTGGTTGAAAATCAATTTTTCCGTAGAAAATTTCAACATTGGTTTAATAATTTCTCTTTTTCCTTTTTATTTGGTTCGAAATTCAAATATTTTGTACTGAAGATTAATTTTCTTTGTTAAAAATCCACTTTTTAGCGTGAAAATTAATTTTTTTTTTGTGAAAATTTATTGAATATCGCCTGTTTTCATAAAAAATTTCAATATTTATTAGTCGCTATTTTTTCGTTATTGTAATACTTGGTTAAAAATCCTTCTTTTTACTTAAAAATACATTTTCTCTCTTGAAAATTCAACTATTCCATTGAAAATTTATATTATCCTTTAAAAAATCACCTATTAATATTAAAAAAAAATAAATTCCAGTAAAATTTTACTGAAAATTTAAATATTTATTTAAAAACACTCACAAAACTAATTTACATAAAAACTGCAACAGCCTTTCTTTCTTTTTGTTCCTCAACTCACAAGACTATCTGATTTTACCAAAAGTAAAAAAGAAAAGGTAGAAAATTCTTCAAAAATACAAAAATCTCCAAATTCCAAGCTTATTATTCAAATTTCCGATAATTGGTTCCACTTCCAAACAAATTGTTTGTCCCAAGGCGTTGAGATCGAATTGAGACGATTCCAATTCCCATCGATCTTCATTTTCAAATTCCCCTCCCGTCTCAAATTTTCTCGGATCTTTGAAAGGACTTTTTAACAGGTCAAGTTTCCGAATCTTGTGTCGAACAAATGGAATTACCGGTCTAAGACGAAGGTTTCCCAACAATATATTGCACGCCCTCTCTTTTCAATACTTAGTCTTTCAAGGTGATGGGGTATCGGGGGGAGGGGGGGGGGCAGAGTGTCCCCACCACTTTTATTTGTACTGTTGTCAGAATGTATTGACAAGCGGCGATTGTATCGTTTATTTCGCTACCTCGACTGGACGATTATTTCCTTTTTTTATCCCCAGTGGGTTATTGTGACAGCGGCTTTGTCGCCCACTTCTGGAAAATTGCTCGCAAAGAATGCCGAGAACATGGGAGAATTGAAGGGTCAGTGCATCCTTCCTGTGTCCAGGGTCGCGCGACCCTTCGATGAGACAAGCATCAGGTTCCAAAGATCACCAGATCTTTATATTTTTCTCGTTAGGAAGCAGAAGCGTTAAAGCGGAATAATTCTTCTTGTGAGGAAGTGAAAAGTTCTGGGGACAGAACTGGAATTTAATTTTGGGTGTTTTTTGATTTATTTGAGTTTTTGGTTGAGGTCAATCGTGGAAATTATAGGTCAAATATGGAAATTTTAGGTGAAATGTGGAAATTATTGGTCAAACATGGAAATTACTGAGGTCAAGTAAAGGAAATTGTAGGTCAAATTTGGAAATTTCAGGTCAAATATGGAAATTAGAGGTCAAATGGGAAAATTCCTGGTCGAATTTAACACTTAATATGGAATTCTAGATCAAGTCAGGAATTTCAGGTCTAATTTCAAATTAATTAGGACAAATCCAGGTCAAATAAGGAAATTTCTGGTTAAATTTGGATTTCCAGGTCGAAATTTATCCCTAATCGAGACGAATTTCCGATTAAATGTGGAATTTCAAGTCATAAGAAATTTTAGGTCAAAGAGTCAAATTCTGGTCGAATTCTAGGCCAAATATGGAAATTTGAGGTCAAACATGGAAATTCAATATTAAAAACGGAGATTCTTGGTCAAGTATGGAATTCCAGGTCGAATTTCAAGCTAAATATGGAAATTCTAGGTCAAATAAGGAATTTTCTGATTGTTTATAGAATTCCTTGTCGAATTTTAGACTAAATATGTAAATTCCTCGTCAAATGTGGAAATTCCTGGTGAAATGCAGAATTCCAAGTTGAATTTCAGACGAAATACGGAAATTCCCTTTTCAATCTGGAATTTCCATATTTGACCTACAATTTCCATCTACTTGAAAAAACAATGTCCATTTCCAAAATTCAATTACAGGTCAAATTCTGGTAAAATTTTAAATTAAAAAAAAAATTCCCGATTTAAAAACAAATTCATAGTACAAAAAAAAACATTCCTGATTTAAAGAAAAATATTCCATGATTAGATCTCAACCAGACCCGGTATTCAACCTCCAATCCGCAATAAAATTCCTCTTCGATTCAAATTAAAAAACACTAAATATCCTCCACAAGAATGAACCAATAATTTAAGAAAAAGTTTCTCTTTCACCAGTCCAGGAAAAAAAAAGCGGGAAATCGTAAAAATGGTATTTTAGCAAACCTAGGGTTGCATCGGAATGGGCAGTTCTTTTTTACTCTTTTATGAAATATAAAGAATATTCGAGGAGAGATCCTTTCGTGTGCGCTTGGATGGACCAATTCGGATAAAAGTGGGAGGGGGATGAAGAGGGGGGGGGTTGGCCCGGTTGGTATTGCGTTATCCCTTGATTGTGTAGCATATACAATGTAGTGGTCCTAGGGGAAGATTTTTTTATACGGACACCCAATACGCTATATTCCTCTCCAGGGTGCATGTGTGTGCGGCTGTGCGTGTAATGAAGCGACAGCCAATACACATCCCGAAGAGAAAGACCATCTGCGCTTTGCTTAGATACGAAAGGATACTTATAACGGTTTCCCCGAATTTCTCCAAAAAATAAAAGATACCAACTCGCTACTCAGAATTAGATAAAATATTCCCCAAAAATCACGATATCCATCTAAATATATAAACATCCAAGGAACTTTACTTAGAAAAACTCTTTCACAAAGCTTTCATCCAAACAAAGAACAAAGTAACTTTTCTACACTGTAGAAGACTGCAGAATCGGAAAGGCAGCTATCAGTTCAATAAATTTTCACTCGTTAAAACCTCAATTAGACAAACCTCGACTTTTTGCCTCCGAGCGTCTCTGTCCTCCCCCCTCTCCCCCCCCCCTCTCACTAATTCCAAGTAAAAATCCTCGGCGATAATTTCCTCCTCCCGATGGATTTCCTGGGCAGCACCTTTTAACGACCTCAGCGCCGATAACTCTACTACTTTTGTATCCAGCAAAAACTCCAAGCAAGTACTACCCCCTCCCCCCTCCTCAACCCCCCCTTACAGATTCTTACCCACCGAATCTCCTCTGTACCAGAAACCGATGATTTCGAGCGCGAGTTACCTCCTGCTTAATGTTTCATTTGCTCTCAGAGTAGTTGCGAGCCTCCAAATAGGAGGGGGTAGGGAGGGGGAGGCGAAAAAATGCTGCTTTATATTTCAATCTCGGCGCAACTAGAGAGCGAGGCTTCGTTTATGACGGGTAATTGTTGCCAGTCGAAGGCATTCCATCGAGTCTTTCCGCGGAAACGTCCGGGAAAAATGCCTGTTAGCACCAAACCCCTCCCCCCCCGCCCCATCATCGTAACTTCTCTCTACCGGCTCGATGGAGTAAGTAAACCACTTGTTTTCAAGTGTCGGCCTTCAAGTTTTTAAAAATTCTTCTGCTGTGTCTATTTACAAGTTTGTAAAGTGTAGAAAAAGTGATCGTCATTTTTTGGGATGAAAGGTTCGAACCGGTACGAAATCTAACTCTTTGTTATCGATTTTCAAGTTTTTTTTTTATTCCTTCTTTCCTTTTTTTTTATTTCTTCTTTCCTTTTTCTATTTCAAACACTTGAAATCCAATCTCATTCCGCGTTTTAAAAAATGTCAATACAATTTTTAAAACCGCAGAAAGACGATTGCAGTCGGACTTTTTCTTTTGAAACGCCTTAATTAATTGCTTTAGTAAATAATACAGGAGGACACTCGACGTTCGGGCTTCATGCGAAATACAATCGACCCACGAGTGCTCTTAACTTCGAATCGTGTGCACGTGTCCTCGCCCCGAGTTTAGAAAGCTCTCGTCATTGACCGTCGCTCCTAATCGAGACATACACTTCTCGCATTTGTTTAGGGGACTCTGAAAAACATAAAATTTCACTCGACAAAAAACTGTCGCCAGAAATCCAGTTTTACCTTTTCTCTACCCCCCCCCCTCCTCTTACCCCCATCCAAAAAAAAATAACAATCAAAATGAGTAAATCTTTTGTTTTCGAATAATAATAATCTTGCCAAAAAACTATAGTCAAAAACTCATTATTTTTCTATTTTTTCCAAGTCGTCATGCTTCGGGAAGAAAGGTCCGAACCGACACAGAATCTTTTCTAATCTATCTCAAAAACTAGAAATCTAATCCGAACAAATTCTTTTCCATCTCTTTACTCCCTTCATTACCTTCCCCTTTACCCTTCCTCTTATCCCCACTACAAAAAAAAAAGAAAAAATATCCTAGTTTTCGAATAAGAATAATTTGATAACGGAATGCAATAATAAAAGGAATAACTGAAATAAAAAAAAGAGGCGGAAGCTGAGCCCCAGGACACGTTACGTAATATGGAGATCGATCGTTCTTCCACAGTGGGATACCAAAGTAGTCGCGGACATTGCACACAGTCTTGAATCGCGAGACGTGCGCTAGGAGGTCCGTCGACTTGATTCTCGGGTTTGCGTGAGCGAGTACGTGTGAAACTGGTTTTTGGTCCTTGATGATGATGATTTGGTCCTACCGGCCTTTCGGCCATCCGTCTGTCCGTTTTGTACCTGCCTGCTATCCTACAGCCTCCGCATCGGCAGCTGGTAGGTGCCTGGGAATTCTTGATTCTTTATCTCCCCAATTATACAATCCTCTTTCTAATTGGTCGCTCTATAGCGATGCTACCCCTGCGCCCGGGTAGTACAATTCTTCAAGCCAAACCACCTCATCCCTCGATTTCACGCGCTCCTAGCTCCACTATCGATTCCAACTCGCTCTCCGCGTTCGCCACTACAAGATTTTCATTTAATCTAACCACCCGGTCAATATCATTCACCGCTATCTTCGAAATCACGCACTGTTCAGGTTAGATATCCTTCGCGATTAAAAGAAAACCCAGGGGAGGTCTTCTTGCCACCGAGAAGATCCGCTCTACCAACAATAGAGGATCCAAACCCTTTTTTACCTGTTTTATTGGAAAAATTATTCTCGAGGTGGTATAACCTTCAAAATCCGGATACACATTATCTCCGAGGCAAAGAATCGATCCTTCAAAAATCAGACGTTTGTATCACTTTCTTAAGGTTTTACAGGCCTTCAAAGTCACGAGGTGGTGACTTCCGGTCTTTACCCCCACTCTCAGATATTCGCGATCTAGTGGTATAAACTTGAAACTTTGGGAAATAATTTTCTCCGTCGAGAAGACTCCACCTCTCGAGAATTGAAGTGTATTCTCCTTTAGTTTCGGTTTTATCCTCGCTCAAAGTGGCGAGGTGAGACACTTTGCACCTTAATTTCACTTTTAATTGAATATCGAAAAAAATCGGTTAAATATCACGAGAAAAATCATTTTCTCTTAATAAAAAAGCAATAAAACAGAAAAGGTCCCAAAATCGTTATTAATAATCGTCGTGAGGGTCTTGCACGCGACTGGTTGATCGTTATCTCGATTCTCTGTCCCAGAAATGTTCCACAAAAGGATCACCACAAGATCTCTATTTACACGGGTTCTTTTCTCTTCTGGCGACCCTTTTCCATTTTCCGAGCACGTGGGGCCCCGTGCGCATTAACGGGCCTCGACTGGAAGGGGCAGGGCCCCACATGAAAGGGGGAGGGGGGGGCTCCATCGGCCTTGTGCCTCGACGTCCTCCACCCGATGCTCAACGAGCGTAAAACCTGCAAAGAGAGCGGAAAAAATATCCGCAGGACTGCATAACGCGTTTACGAGATCACTCGCAAGTTGTATGAAAGATAGAAGGAGAGAAAAAATAGAATTAACTCGATACTTACCACGCAAGAAGAAATACTTTTGCAATCGTCCCAATCCGGCCTTCAAACGGTCCGGATATTGCATTTGGTGACGCATTTAATCTCCTATTTCTCCAGTCTTTCTTAAATTTATTTTTAATTGTCTATTCCTTGCCGAAAGTGACTAGAAAGATACAATTTCGATTTTTATAAAAATTTTTTTAGTAGGTGAAAAATTAACTCAGAGGGGATTCTTTAAAATTATGTCTTTATTTATTTTATTTTGTTTTTGTTATTTTTTTTTTTATTGAATTTTGTAAAATCTAATTTATTGGAATTTGGGTGGCTTTTCGTAAAGCATCCGGTGTTTTCTCGATCCGCTGACGAATGAGGCCCTTGTGTGGGGTATAAGTGCCTTTTTGAATTGGGACGAGGGCCCAATTTCAATAGGCCGAGGATCCCGTAATCTGTGATTCTTAGCTGGGCATCGTGCCATCGCCAATTTCTCATCTAAGTAGGCCTTTCATCGGGCCCCAAAGAAGGGCCTTAATCCACTTTGACGTAAACTTTCTGCTAGAGCGTGCCTATATAGTATGAAAAAAATATATAATATAATATATAATAAATAGAATGTATATATATATATATATATATATATCTACAACGTGGGATTGAGAAATCGTAAACCGGAAGTTGCTAGGTATTTCTTGTGATTTTCTTAAGTTTGACCTGGCTACTAAAATTAAGGGGATGCTTCTTGGCACCGGAGAGACGACGTCAACAGGTTGTCGTTGACGAGATTCCGTTCAAGGTCGTGGACCTCTGACGCAAACTAGCTTTGACTTCTACCAGTTTCCTCACAATTCGGTACTGAGGGTATTACTTCCTCGGTCAAGGTCAAGGCCCAAAATGTTTGTAAATATTTCATTCACAGCTGGAAATTGAAAAAAAAATTCCCACAAAATCTGGGAATTGAGATTGATTTTATTTTCGATGGGGGAAGTGGATTTCCGGTTTGGAAAAACATTTCGGAATAATAAGTATAAATATTTTTCCTTGACACTTGCAAGTTTTGTTAATCGTGTTGAAAATTTTTTAAATTATTTTTAAATAGTTTAGAAATTAAATTCTTAGAAATCGTGTAAAATTTCTTGAAAAATAAAAATTAAATTAACTTCTGAATTTCTCGTAAAAATTCTTAAAATTTTTTTTTTTTTGTTTTAATCTCTTGAAACCTCTTGAAATTCTTTAAAGTCGAAAATAAATTTCAGATTTAAATACTTTTCGAAATATCTGTAATAGTCTCAGGAATTAAAATTATTAAATTTTTTTTGTTGTAATTTCACTTGAACTATGAACGGGATAATTTCGACTAATGCATCAAATTATCGCCGAGTGAAATTAATCACCAGTCTACGATAGCTTATCTTTTTTTTTTTGTTAGACCCGGAACAAGACCCAAAATAGATGAAGGGAGGGGGGAGGATAAAGAAGGAGAAGGCACTGGCCTCGTTCGAAGTCAAATCGATATAATACGTTCATCCTAATCCCGGAGGCCGAATAAGTCATTCCGACGCATTGGACGCGAGAAGTCCCCTCGGGCAATGGCTAATCTCAGACATTATGCTTCGTTGGATGCAAATCAAGAACTTAATTGGAAGTTATATTCTCCTAGTTCCAAAATTGGGCTTCTGAATTTTTTCAAATTACTAGTTTCTCATTTTTTGTTTTAATCAATATGTAAGTCTTCTTATTTCGAAAACTAAGATATTCATCGCGTTTAATTGCAGGCCATTTTTTTAGTCACTTTTTGGCCTTTCCAAAAGCTTGGGTATTTTTATTCCTAGAACCACTCATTGAACAGATATGACAGATTTATTTTTCGATGATTTTTCTGTGCTGAAATTTTTATTTTTGATTCCAAAAAATGGCTTAAGTATTTTTTTAAGGCCCAAAACTGTCAAAGTATATTTTGACAATGCCCACAACTGTCAAAGTACTTTTTGACAAGGCCCAAAGTGGCTAAAGTACTTTTTGGCAACACCCAATTAGTTTACAAGGTCCAAAACTTTCAAAATAGTTTTTTACAAGAACTAAAACTGTGAAAGTATTTTTTGGTAAGGCCCAATTGTTTTACAAGGTCCAAACTGTCAAAATACTGTTTGGTAAAGATCAATATTTTTTTAGTTACTTAAAGAAGATGTAGAAATTCAAAGTACCTTGTTTAGAAGACCCAAAATATTTAATATGTACTTTCTGATAAGGCCCAAAAATATTTTCAAATTTAAATCATCCGTAGAGTCCGAGTCTGATTTTTGTTGCGGTGCTGACGGCGATGATTGATTTGGTTTTTTAGGAATGAGTGAACCGAGGTGGGGGAATGGGCCTTAGTTACGCGGCTGGGTTGCGAGTCCCGTCGTAGCCCGGGGCCAGAACTCGTAAATTCAATTTAAATATTCGTCCGCCTGGACGACCTTAATGACCAGCTATGGGTCGAAAGAACCTAGGAGTCACGCTCAAATCGAGATCGCGGGACTTGACGAGCGGGCCCTTAATAGAGTTCCCTTTCGAAGTTGCCGATGCGTTTGGATGAGTCCCAAAGTGCTCGACAACTTTACAAGAAATA
Organism: Synergus japonicus; assembly: GCA_900474275.1. Classification (NCBI taxonomy): domain Eukaryota; kingdom Metazoa; phylum Arthropoda; class Insecta; order Hymenoptera; family Cynipidae; genus Synergus; species Synergus japonicus. The sequence continues at coordinate 6,010 of UCOH01011838.1, read as the reverse complement.
GTAGGGGCTAAAGCTAAAATAAAGTGGGAGGGGGAGAGGGTTCAGATACCCAATGAGCCAACTAATAAGGTACAAGGTAATTTGTACTAATTAGTATCTTTTCTTCGAGTTATGAGGCCCAGAATAGATCTTTCATCCGTTTTTGAGCCTTTTTCTGACGTTTTTCGAATCGACTACGATTGAATATTTTGTCTTGAAAAATGAGTTTCTTAATACACTTGATTTTTTATTGAAGTATTTTTGAGGCCTTGTTGGACTTTTTGGGCCTTTTTTAGGGACTTTTTCAGATATTATAAGTTTTTCTTAATCTTCTTTGGAATCTAGTAATATTTAATATTTTGTATCATAAAGAGAATTATTTAGTATCTCATTTTTCGACTTTTAAATGTTTGTAAATTTTTGGGCCTTTTCTGATTTTTTTTTTGGGACTTTCACGAATTTTTGGACAGAGAATAATATAGATTATTTTATCTTGAAAAATTGATTAATTTGTATCCTAATTTGCAATTTTGGGCCTTTTTTGGATTTTTGTACCTCTTTCAGACTTTCTCGGGACTTTTTATCGAATCAACTGAGATTAAATGTTATCTCTCACACAATTTATTAATTAATATCTTATTTTTATTTTTTGGAACTTTTTTGGGCCTTCTTGTGGACTTTCTGATCCTTTTTGGGATTTTCTCGGGACTTTTTATCGAAACGACTAAGGTTAAATATTATCTCACAAAATTTATTAATAAGTATTTCATCTTCCTATTTTGGACCTTTTTTGGGCCTATTTTGGAGTTTTTGATAGTTTTTGGGCCTTTTTAAAGACTTTTTGCACTTTTTTCTGACTTTTTCGGGACTTAGTGTCAAATCGACTATGATTAAATATCTTCTCTTGCAAAATTGATTAATAAATATCTTACTTTTCTATTTTGGGCCTTTTTTGGTCCTTTTGAATATTTTTTCGACTTTTTTTTTTTAAATCAACCAAGAACGAACATTATTTCTTGCACAATCGTCTCTGTTGACTTTCCTACGCGTATAACAAGAGGCCCATTATACTTCAAGGTAGAAATAATACTTCTATTTTCAAGTTTCGAATTTTTCGACTTTATAATGTATGTGGACCCCTCAAGAGTTGCGCCGAGATTATTACGTGGGTCGTGCGAACTTGACATCTGCAAGGACGTGTTTCGAAAGGAGGAAATAAAAAAATTGTCGCGCGAGCCGTTAAAGGACGTGCCAAGTCAGCTGCTGGAACTGCCTACTTGTCTCACCTTTTTTTGTAGCTAAACTCTTACGTAAAATATCACATGCATTGATCTCAATATTCACAATTAAAATAATGATCTCTCCGACACTCAGATTCCAGTCTAGGAGATTTTTTTATCTACTTTTTTCATCGTTCCAAGAAAAAAATCTTTAAACGTCCATATCTCCTGAAATACGAGTCCAAGAGGGTTAAATAGTGCCGATAATCAAGACTTTTTCAAAAAGTCTAGAAGACTAAATAAAAAATAAGAAAATATAAAAAAATGGTTGATGACGTGGGGGGGTGGGGGGAAGGACTTTTTTGATAGTGAACTTAACTGATTGAGAATATAATTTCTTCCCGAAACTAGCTTAATTCCAGACTTAATTCCAGATCTTCGAAGAATTCCAATCTGCTTCCTCATCAGCCATCCCCTTTTTTTTTTCTCTTCTTTTCTCTCACCTCGAGATTCCTGAATAACCACAGTTGGAATCGTGGTCGTGGTTGACCACTGACCCGGTGCCTCCGCTTTTACGTAACGTCAAATCTTAACAATTTTTTGCGATACTTCGCGTGTCGCCAAACCCTTAAATTAAATAATAAGGCCTTCACCCCGAAATTCTTGGGTCCTTTTCCAGCAGACCCTAATCAGAATCTCGTGACTAAATAAATTATTCTTGTCCGTGTTTTATGATCTGAGGAGTGGTACCCTGGAAAAGAGAGGGAAGGAGATAAGAGTGAGAGAGGGGAAGAGGGGAAGAGGGGAGAAGATAAAAAAAAACAAAGAATAAGAGTGAGAGAGAGAGATGATTTCTATGCGGTAGCAAAGTGGCGAACGAGTCAGTTAGGTAGATACCTGGAGGCTAAATCGTGATAGACAAGGTCAGCCTCTCCCGTGTGCGCCAACTCCAACTGCGACTGCCACTCGCAGCTCTCGTTTACATTTATTTATTTATAAATATACGCGCACGAACCACCTTGCTCGCCTGCTATATACTAATGGGCCGAGAAAGCGTTCTACGATGAAACCCTTCACCGTTCGTTACGAGCCGCTCTCCTCAATGGCCAGGTAGCGACGTCCCCAGCCATTGTTTTTCAGCTCCAACGTCAGCCTCCACTCGAAAAATTCACCTCAATTACGTTTTACGACACTCGGTCCTCCCTTCGCGATATACTTTAAAAATACTTTCGGTTTTTCAAAATGTTGAGCAAAATGGGTCACTTTATAGGGTGGAGTTTTTAAAAATTTTTTTTTATATTTTATTTCTTTTGTATTTTTTTTTATTTTATATTTTCTATTTTTTGTATTTTATATTTTTTATGATTTTTTTTATTATTTTTGGCTCCCCAGTATAATATAGCAGTTATAACAATTTCAGTGTTTTTATATAGTTACTACGTTTATTTATTATATTTATTTTGTTATATTTATTTTAAACTTCAAAAACTTTCTGCTAACTGAAGATATAATTTTAAAAATCTAAAAAAAATCATAGGGACTCTTTTTGATATTTTATATAGAATGATTTTTTGCTAGCTATACTCGAAAATTAAAAAAAAAAAACAGTAATTTTTGCGGCCTTTATCATGAAAAACTATATAAAAACATCAAAATTTGTTCAGTCTGGGAAAACGATTTTTTTTAGAAATTCCTTCAACTTATTTAAAATCATTTACAAATCTTTCGAAATTTCTTGAAATTTGGTAAAATTGAGTAAAATCGCTTCAAATTATCTAAAATCAGCTTAAAATCTCTTGAAATCCTTTAAAATTCTTTGACGTCTTTTTAAATAACTCGCTTGACATTTTTTAAAATTTCTAAAATTGCCTTGACATTTTATCAAATCTCTTACAATCTCGTAAAATTTTGAAACTGTTTTAAATTCTTTAAAAATCTTTTAATATACTGTGAAACCCGAAATTCGATAAAATCGATTGAAATTATTTCAAATCCTTCAAATTTTCTAAAATTACTTAAAAATCCCTTAAAAATCCCTTGAAATTCCTTAAAATCACATAAAATCTCCTTCAAAATCCTTTGAAGTTTTTTTAAAATCATTTAGAATCTCTTAAACTTCTTCAATATTTTTAAAATCCTCTAAAATTCGAAACTAATCCTAAAATTAATTTTTCGAAATTTTCCTGTAATTTGAAAGGGGGACCAAGAATTTTATCGCAAAATTTGAATAATATAATTCCAAAACAAAAATATCGTATAAAGTACGTAATATTATAATTTTCTGACTAATTTCCCTTCTTAAAACAAAGAAATAATTAATTTCCGAATAAATTTAAGACCCAATATCCACTAGAATCGTAAAATTCCCTGCAGATTAAAATTGCAGCGGAAATAAATCGCCTCTTTAAACTTGAATTTCTTAGGATTGTTTTGCATTTGAAATTGTCGGGAGTTAAGGTTACAAGAATGTAGCCAATAATTAGAGCAGCTGGACCAATAGCAGCAGATTTCCTTGCCATTAGTCGTTCTCTTGCATAACTTACAGCTGCCGGTGTTTAATTACAATAATAGAGACGTTGGTTGGAGGGGCGGACAAGTCTCGCAATTCCTGTCCCTCATTACGCCAGTGTCTTGTAAAAAAGAGACTCAAATTCTCTCACCCTTCATTATACACTTCTCTCTTCAAATATTAAAAATATTATCGGTCCTAACGGCTATTTTGAAAGTTTTTCATCAAAAAATCATTTACAATCTCTTAAAATGTTTATTAAATAAATGATAATATTAAATTTAAAAAGGCAAATATCTAAAAGAATCTATTTTCTTGTTACAGATCTTTGGAAGCAAGGCAGACCTGCAGCTCCACACGCAGATCCACATGCGTGAGGCGAAGCCCTACAAGTGCACGCAGTGTTCTAAAGCCTTTGCGAACTCGTCGTACCTGTCTCAGCACACTAGGATCCACCTGGGCATCAAACCGTACCGCTGCGAGATCTGCCAGCGGAAGTTCACCCAACTGAGCCATCTGCAGCAGCACATCCGCACTCATACAGGCGATAAGCCCTACAAGTGTCGACACCCTGGCTGCACGAAGGCCTTCAGTCAGTTGAGCAACCTGCAGAGTCACAGTCGCTGCCACCAGACCGACAAACCCTACAAGTGCAACTCTTGCTACAAGTGTTTCTCCGATGAGCCAAGCCTCCTAGAACACATACCCAAACACAAAGAATCCAAACACCTAAAAACTCACATCTGCCAATACTGTGGCAAAAGCTACACCCAGGAGACTTATCTAGCCAAACACATGCAAAAGCACGCCGAAAGAACTGACAAGAGACCACCAATCATCGGAACTGGTCTCAGGCCTTCGATTCATGCAATGGCACATCACCAGGATTACCACTGGCCCAAAGTTAGTCCCGATTCCGTCATCAGCGACCTTCACGATCGACTGCCACATCATCATCACGGAGACTATCATCAGAACCAGAACACCCAAGAAATGCTTTTGCATCAAGGTCATCGGGAGAGTCTGGAGAATGACTCGAGGCAACAGACACCTCAACCTGGAAATCATCCCAACAGTAGTTCAGCCTTCACGCCGATTTCCTCTATTTCGATTAATTCAATCTCGTCGATGCAGCATCCTCTGAATCCATTGAATCATCTTCACTATCCTGGAAGTCATCATCCGGCCTCCAGGCCTTATTTGTACGAGGCTTTCAATTCCCAAAAATCGAGCCCTGTCAGCTCCAGTGGTGTCACACCAGGTACCGCTACCAATCAGAACGCCACCTCGTTTCCCAATCAGCTGATCAGTCTTCATCAGATCAGGAATTACGCGCATCAGCCGAATTTGGGGAACTTGGGGAACCTTGGGAATCTCGGCAATTTGAGCAATCTGAGCAATTTGAGTGCCAGCATGGAGAGCCACGCGTTGCTTGGGGGACTCAAGGATAAACAGTAACTCTAGCGGAAACTTTAGCACACTTTTACTAGTTTTAAAAGTCCTTTTCCTTGCTCCGGTTTAGGAGAGATCGAGTTCAGAGCTGATTTTTGAAGAATTGGTTAAAGAGATCGAGTTTGGGTCTCAAGAACTGCGGGAAGATTTTTTTTTCGAGATTTTCTGTTGAATTCGTCAAAAGTTATAGGAATGTAACATTGTTATGTGGGAGTAACGTAACAGGGGTACTTTAATTGTAACTTAAGAGTAATGTAACATTTGAATGAGTCCAAGTTAAAAAATTGTAACATTGTTATATGATAGTAACATAACTTTGTTATAAAACGGTAACATAAAATTGCTACATAACATTAACGTAACACAACCGTAACGTTTCTCAACTCGAAAAATAAAATTTAAGATAAAATTTGAACTGAAAACAGCCACTTTCAATAAAAATCGCAGATCTTGAAGCCTGAAACCAAAACCGATCGCAATTTAAATCTTCAAAAACTGTAGCACAAAGTACTTACACACCAAGAAAGTATAAAAAAAAAATCATCGAATCTCGAAAAAAGTAAAAGCCATGATCGAGGAAAGAAATAAAATAAAAGGGCGAGATTTTTGCAAGCACACTTACACGAGGGCACAAATCGAGTGAGAGGAAGAGTGTGTGAGAGAAAAAAAAACTAGGTAATTTTGAGTACGAATAAAAAAATAGTAGATTAGGTTGATAGTGCCACGCAGGGAGGGGAAACGCCATGAAAGGCTGTTGCGCGCACACATACACAAAAACACAACACAAATAAAGAGAGTGGTATGAAAGACCTCTTGTATATAGCTATTATATATATAAATATATAAATAT